>WEIU01003056.1:5364-44698 GCA_013389925.1 Aegithalos caudatus
TGTCTCATTATATTCTTCTTTTAATATAATCACCAGCTTGGGCTGTTGTGCTGATGTCACATCACCAGGAAGCTGGAGGCCTGGAAAATAGATTTTGAGCCCACTGAAAGTGGCTAAAAACGGTATTGTTTTGCACAAACATAGACAAGTTAGATTGCGTAAGAAGTTTTTTTGTCAATTAACTACATACATTATTGATGGAGGAAAAAATTATTCATTTTTCTTTGCTACAAATGCTTTTTTAGTTCATTAGAACCTTATTATTGCTTTAACTACCACACAGTTTCAATATTCACTGAACAAGAGCTGTACCCATTAGAGGAAAGCAATAGCACAGATACAGAAAGTGAAATAAGTGATAGGTCACATATTTCTAAAGTTTTCATTTCATCGTTGCATACATTCTCTCTCATTTCCTCTGGAAAACAGGGAAGTGGTGGATCATACACTTCCCACACAAACTTATTAGCCAGTGCTAGACTGAACAGAATGGGGAACCAAAAACAGGCCTTCTGTTTTCACCTCTCCGTAGTGAAACATCAAGAAAGCAGTACCAACTGGAAAAAAAATTAAAACTGCACTATGCTGAAATTAAAATACTAGGCTATCAAAAAAAACAAAAAAAAACCAAAAAAACCCAACCAACCAACCAAAACCCTAACAAACAAACAAACAAACAAACAAACAAAAACAACTAACAAACCAAAGAAAGTGTCGGCTACAAAGAAAAAGTGAGAACCTTAAAGACAGGTCTCTGTCTTCAGTCTCTCAAACATGATCTATATCTGGCATATTTAGAGCTCATTTACTAGAAATTAACATGCTCCTTTGACCTTTTTAAAGAGAGTCTGTGGGTCTGATTTTCTGAGTCTGTGGAGTTTTTCAGCCTGTAGTAGCTGATCTCTTTTCTCTTGAGAGGATCCATTCCCCTTCAAGGACAGTGAATGTAAATAGTCTTTATCTCTTTGTAACACGCTAGGTTTCTCATACAACTGTGTCACAGGTGTTGTTTCTATTATTTAACCAATGAAGAGAAGTGTTGTCTTTACTGACCAATTATATGGTTCTTCAGCGCAGCATGTTAAAAAAGGGCTGCACAAAACTGTAAACAAAACCTTCTGATGTTTCTTCTAACTGGAGTCAAGCTCTTCATTTTTGTGTCCAACAGTGACAAGAGTCATGGCTCAAAGTGATCTTATTGATATATATGATGAGATGAGGAATTAAGGACATGAAGCCAAATTCTTGTCAGTAGTGCACAGTGACGGGACAAGAGGCCACTGGCAGAAACTGAAATTCAGGAAATTTTGATTAAAGAAAAGGAATTTTTTTACTGTACGTTTGGTTGAACACTGCAACATTGTTCTTGGAGAACTCGTAGAGTCTCCATCTTTAGAGATATCCAAAACTGGTCTGGCCAAGGCCCTGAGCAACCTACTTTGAGCACAGGCTTAGTTCGAACAGATGATCTGCAGAGGTCCTTGCCACCCTCTTGTACTCTGTGACTAATCGGCAAACAATCAAGTTATAAACTTTTTAGGGGACAGATTGTCTCTGTGATATGTTATTGAACTAATTGATTATTTGGGTCCCCTGGCTCCAAAGCCATGCAGAAAATCAAAATATATACACGAGCCCAGTATTTCTGGTACAAAGTAGTGCTACAAAGGCACCCATGTGTAGGTATTTCCTTAAAAGCAACAGCACATGAGTTCAGAAAATTGTGCCTCCCTAGATAACTGGATTACAATGAAAATCAGTATTACACATTTGACAGCTATGTCTTTCTCTATTCAGGGGCACTAAATGGCTTTAAAAGGGAGAAAATTCAGTTGTCCAGTGCCTGCAGAAGTAAGGCTCTTTGTGACACAGAACACAACGAGTACACGCCTCTCTCCGGAAGCTAAAAGACTTGAATTCAGCTCACGCCACCAGATCCAACTCGTTACAAAGTGGTAACCTCACCACAAACTGATAACCAGGCTCCTTAGATTCACTGGAAATAAATCTAAAATGCTATCTGAATTCAGATTTCAAGATTACCACTTTGCCTACAGTGTCATTTTGCCCTCCTACACACACAATATCCAAAAAGCATTCCTGCAAGTTATCTGGGGTTAAAATGAAGAGATTGCTCTCTACAGCACCTTGTGAAGAATCAGAGAAACATTCACACTCAGCCTCACCTTCAGTTCAGGTAATAAGTGAGCAGCAAATGAGAAAGATGCCGAGATTAAAAGCAATAACCAGTGTGCTCTGAATTTAGAGAAAGGTCTTGTTATTTAGAAACCTGTACTCCAGACCAAACTACATGCAAATAAATTTGGGGGTTGCAGGTTTCCCATCACCATATGTTGAGAGCAGTGTCTGAATTATTTTACTGGCACTTTGGTCATGAAATGAAAATGAGCAATAGCATCTGTCTGCTTCTACAGACGTAAACAGCATGAGTCTGTTCCTGGAAAGGTAAATTATGTTTGCAGAATGTGCATATAGTGGGAAATACTAATAGTAGAGCTACATAAAAGCTGTGAATAAGTGCCTCCAAAAGAGAGCAGCCCTAAAAGCACTGGATGTTGTGACATTAACTGCTCCCTATGTATTTATATTTATAATTTATATATGGGAGAGACATTTACTATTCAAAACACATGAACAGCTTAACTCTCCAGACAGAAAGCTTTGTACCTACAGTTTCTGGTTCTTCCAGGGTTTAAAGACTAGTAAAAGGAAGTATGAAAATTAAGTCTACAGGTAGAAGCTTACAATTAATAAAACTCAGATCAAGTAAAACAAAATACAGTAAGAGCACGGTTTATCAAAAAGGTTGAAATTAAGTTGGGTGTTCAGGTAGAAGAGTATTTAAAAGTTCCTGTGTTCAGTAACCTGTTCAGCTCCAGCAGAATGTAGGCCATGGATCCCTTCAGGGAATGGTAGTAATTGAGATAAGTAATTATTTTCCTTTAAGAAATTTTATGTAATTGGGAATTCCCACTCTCTAATAATTACTGTATCAGCTGTTGGCACCAAGGCTTCCTTGGTTGTGAAAAGCAAATCCATTCCTTCACATTAAGCTGTAAATAAGTTTTGTATAAATGAGGAAAGGTGGGGATTCATCAGGAGTTTCTGAATCAGCAAGTTCATTAAATTAATATTCCATGTGCTTAATCAGGAGCTCACTAAGACATCTGGCTTGTCCAGATCTGAACAGAGACCCCTGCATAACACAAAAAGCAGACCTATCTTTATTATGATATGTATTAAGGTTTTTTTATTATGTACAATTCTTTCTGCTGCTGTGGCCATTGCCTTGGCCTTTCTCTGGAAACTGCTCATGAACAATCAGTGCTATCAGTGCTATCTTAAAACAGAGTCATTCAATTACTTATCTTTGACTCCTGGTTTTCAGCCATATCTCAAATCACTGCACAAGACTCTCTGCCTGTTGGCATTAAAAAATTATCCTGGTCAACATCAATTATATTATAAATTGCTACAGAAGTTTAAATGATCATAGATAATACAGACAAAATACAATCTGCCAAAATTAATTTGAATGTGAATGATTATGTAACGAAAAGTCAATAGGTTAGCTAAACCCCTCCACAGGATAGTTTGTGCAATTAAAAATACAATTTTTCCTCCTTCACTTTGATGTTCTGACAACTATCAATGAAGATTTATTTAAAGTTACACCTACCAGAATTTGATAAAGGCCATTGAAAAATGAGCAATAAACTCAGTAGGGAAGGGGGATCTGGAGAATCCACAGCAATGCTATTGTGAACAATGCGACAGATCTGATAATGCAAGTAATCTATTTGGACAGAAAGGGAGAAGGTTCAGAAGCCTGTGCCAGCAGTGTAAATGGAAATATATACACACTGACAATTCAAAGGAACTTATTACCACAGAACCAGCTGTTTAAATTATAAGGGGAAAAGGAAAAGACACTGAAAAGAAACTGAGATATCTCATGCATGACAAAACACTGTACTAAAGCATGCTGCACCTATACAAATAACCCCATTTCAGTTAAGAGAAAGAAAATCTGCACAATAAATGGAGCACTGGGAGATGCTCCAATGTTCCCAGCTCTGGATGCTCTGAGTGGCCCCACTGAAGTCAGACTTAGTGCAAGGCAAAGCACCTGTAAGAGTCAATGCTAAAATACATATGTTTTATTATCCTCCACTGGAAGAGCAAATCTAGGTTTCACCCTGGCTCCTTTAGCATGTAGCTAATGCCATCAGTCACCTCTTCCTTCACAGAGTTCCCACTGTCTTCCTTCTTAGAATGCTATAAAATATGCAGGGTAAGAGAAATCAAAAACTCACTAAAACAAAAAACAGAAGACTGAACAAATATAAGATCGAAATAACCTTCTTAGGGATAAATGCAGACAACTCTACTACTAGCAAGCAGTCTCAATGTTTTTACTGGAGACGCAGTAGTTGTTTGTTTTTTTTTCCACAGAACTAACCAAAGTCTGCTTCAGTTACATTCACTGGATTTGTACCAGTCATAAGGAGTCTGCCTCTCCTGCAGCAAGGCTGGCTACAGAGGGTGTGTATTTGGTCTTATTCATAAAATGTCATATTCTAAGACACTGTGTTGGCTTAATGGGATAACTGAAAGTATTTCATTTGGAATGGTGTAGAAGCTAAAGAGAAAACAGACTGGCTCATCTATATGCTGACACACCATTCCACACACAATTGTCCTCTTATCCAGTCTTGTTTCCTCAAATATGCCTGTCCAAAGCCTTCACATGCAACTCAATACTGTCAAGCAAAAACATTTAATAATGTCAATATTCTGCTTCCAAATCACGAAAATGGCATATTTTACCTTAGAAAACATTAATGAAAGTGGGATTGTTCTTCATTTCATTTCTATTTGCAAAGCAATTAGAACTGATGTTCTACAGCCATTTCTCTCCATTATAAAACTTAAAAATGCATTTAAAAAGAGAGAGAAAGACATGCCAGCAAAGTTCACACTGTTCCATACCATGACTCCCAGTGCTCATGATTTATAAGCAAGACTGAGTAATACAAAATCCTAGCAAAATTCAGGCTTCTACAAGTAAAAGATTTGCTTGCTGGTTTGGTAGTTGGTTCTCAGAGAGAACTCTTGAGAGAATACCTGAAGCATAAGCAGCTGTTAAGAGCAAGGGTTAAGCATAAATACATGGGAAAGCTCAGGACCATTGATTCTGCTTCATTTACCACACTGAGGAGTAACACACACAAAAAAAATCCAAACCTACAATACGCAAGCAGTTTGTAAATATAAGTGGCATGTAAGCCTAGTAAATCAGAGAAAATGTAACTGAATCTCTCTAATCAACAATTTCAAAGCTACCACCATGTGATACTTGATTGCTATCACTAAAAGTCATTAAATTTTCTAAGGCTTGTCATTTCAGTTTGCTGCTTGCACTAAGTGATATATCAAATGAAACACAGGAACAAAAGTAAATTCATATACTTCATATTTATATATTCTACAAGGATATGTGTTTGCTGCTTTATAAAAATTAGTTCTCCCAGTTAGAGGGGAAATAAAAGTGTCTTAGCAAGAAACAAAGCTTTACAACATAGTTATCTGAGAATCTTAAATAATTGGGTATCTTGCTGTACTTCAAAGAAAGACAAGCCTGGAACAAAATCAAATAATCCCAGCACTCTAAGGTGTAGTAGTCAAAATTCTGATATAAAATAAATCCAACTGAGAACCTTCAGAACATGTTTGAGGCAAAATAATTCTTGAAATAACTAGACAATTTTGAATGAGATACATGTATACTCTACTGTGTTAATCCTTGCCTTATCATCTGCACTTACATAAAATACATTTCAAATTAAAACTACCCTTTATCCACCCCGCAAAAGCTTACTGTCTATCAGCTGGAGGAGAATCACAGAATTGTTTATGTTGAAAAGACCTCTAAGATCGAGTTCAACTATTAATCCAGCACTGCCAACTCCACCATTAATCCATGTCCCTAAGCACCACATCTACACATCTTTAAAGTGTCTGCAAGGATGCTGAATCAACCACTTCCCTGGGCAGCCTGTTCCAGTGCTTTACAACCCTTTTGGTGAAGAATTTTTCTACTAATATCGATTCTAAGCCTCCCCTGGTGCAACTTGAGGCCATTTCCACTTGTCGCATGGCTCGTTACTTGGGAATGAAGCAGCAAGTTGTATTCCTCAGCTATACTCAATTACACCAGAGAATGTATATAAACATACGTAATGCCTGGAAGAGTTTATCCATTTACAGATGTAACATATTGCAAACTGCTAATTTTCCTCAACAGATGGCTATAGTGGCTCTTCACGCAGCATGAAAACGAATCTACAAGAGAAGCTGCTTCCTTGCTCCTGATCCAAAGACAGGCACATCAAGAAGAGGAGTGAGGAAGGATTTCCTATTTATTGTTTAATTATTGTATTTGCAATACAACCAGAAGTTACACCTGCTGTACGTAGGCTCAGGGTTTCCTAGCAGTATGAGAAAAAATGAATTTATCCACATTGAGCCCAAAACTGGGACAGAGCTTTAAAGTCAATTTGCTCTGTCAGGTAGGGCAGGAGGAGAAGAAAGGCATCAATGAATAGTGCTGCAAGCAGTTGCTCTCTCCCTTCATAGTTGCTTCCCCAACATGCTTGACCCCTTTCTCAGCAACAAGCAGAACTCCTATGGCCTCCCAGGATGCTGGCAGACAAGGAGCAACCTGTCCACCCTCAGGGGGTTTCTGGGTAATGAACACCTTTACCTGATGGCTGGAGCCAGTCCTGAGTTCATTCCCTTCACAAGAGAGGTTCAGGGACAACACACTGGGGTTTGTACCACTAGTTAAGTTAGACCCTGAGCCTTTCTTGCCTTCTTGTCACTTACTTACGTTCTATTTTCTTTCCAAAGTCCTTGATCAAACATTTGAAGAGTCAGCCATGAGACTTAGGCCAAGCACACATTGCCACTGTGTCAGCTAAATCAAGGGATATGATCACATTGCAGCTCCAACTGCAGGCACGAGAAGAGCTGTGGCAGCCAAATTATATTTACATGGAGAGTGTTAATTTCTTTCCTAGTTTCATTTCTACTAGCTTATTCTGACTTTCCTCTAGAAAGTTATATCCTACTCCATATTGGGTGTGTTTTGCAATCACAGTACCACCAATATACCATGATAGACTCAGTCTCTGAATAAACCAGTAGCTATTTTTGGTATAAAATTGATTCACAAAAGAATTGCAGCATGCTGTCAGCAAAAAGTCCTACCAGTGCCAAATGTACCGCTGGTGCCAGTGCCGTGCCATTCCTCTGCTGGCGTGTCCATGCTTCCCAGGATCTGTGCTCTACTGAGCTACCAAAGATGGGTCCTAACGCGTCAGGACACAGCGCAGCCTCACAGAGATCCTAACCTGGGCCCTGGAAGCAACAGAGCTTTGTCAGCAATGTTATAGTAGACCTACTTCCTTCTGACAGAATGCCAAGACTTTGGCTAAGTAACACTTTCAAAAACAAGCTCTAGAAATCCAAGCCACCAAGGATTTTCAAGAGTTTCTCTCCCTCAGGAATTCTTGAGGTGGGAGAAATATCTATGTTGTCAACCAGTAATAAATATGAGAAGCAAGATACTTGGAATGTCTTTTATAAAACCTTGTCTGACATGAGGTTGTCCCTTAAGCACTTCTAAAACTGAACTGATGAGTATACACAAGAGTTATGTTTCCTTTTGAAACCTGCAAGTCCCCATCAGTCTTTGTTAGCATTTACTGACAACAAAAGGTCAAAACAAACAATTCAGCTCTTACAGTGATTACAGAGTTAGAGAGAGGGGGTTCTCAGTTCCTAAAATGATGCACACAAGAAAATGAACTCACATAATGAGTATTGATGGAAGCCCTACTGCCAACCGCCACACACAAAAAACACTGCAACACCTGCTGGTCTTGACATCACTGCCTGGTAGGAGGACATTTCATGAAATTCACATCAGGGAAGCAATATTCCCAAGATTTTGACACATATTGCACAGGACTTTACCTACATTTATCTGTCTTTAAAGGACAAATTTATACAAAGTGCAATAAAGCCCATAAATGACCCACTGCTAATAGAGAGAAGGGAATACCTATAAGCCAGCAGTGATGGCACTCAAGGAGAAGAGACACAAGAGGCTGGTATTGAAGTCCCAGCCAGATGCTTCCACTTCACAAATGCAACCTCTATGGTCAAATTATCTATGACATAGTTCTGTATGAAATGGGATTTGAAAGTCATTTCCAGGCTTTTTCTCCAGACCTGTGAAACTCTTAATTCCTTCCCTCATCTGCCCTCTGCTGAGTATGATTGTTCTTCAAACAGAAATTTATCTACTCTCTTACAATGTTTGTTGAAAGACAGTTGCAAAGCACCAAGGACATAAGGAATGGTAAAGCAGAGTCACCTTATTTCCTAAGAGCATAGAAGAGCAGAACTAGCCTCGGTAGATATCCTATCATACCAAAAAAGAGGGTTAACTAAACCAGGTCCCAAATATTCCATGAGAAATGCCACAGAATTTAGAACACGCTAAAACCTAATTGTTGCTCAGAGCAAAAGCAATGTCTTCCTTGTTCAAGTATTTACATCTCTGTTCACTCTGAATGGATAGTCATTGGGCTCCTCTATACCTACATATATTTAGAATTAGGAAAATTCATGTTGGCAGTAACCAAAATGCAACTGTACGAACAAACAATATTCAAATCAATCTTCAAATGCTTCAGTGATACAAGCCATTTCCCATGCATTGTGTTTATCTATGTCTCATTCCTGATTTACATTGATCCAGTGCAAATAGAACCAATAGTCTGAGATATTTTTCATAACTTAAAAATATTTATAATTTTATCATTTCATATAACTACTGGTCCAATGCATGAACATGTTTCAGTGCACACAAGTCTACGGTAACTCCAAAATTAAGAGATTTAAAAGGCCTTCATAACTATGGAACCCAAGATCTTAATTTTTGTTCCTCTTAACTAGTAGATTTGGTTTTTATTTTCTTCTCTAGTGTCAGCAACCCCCCTAGCTAAAGGTGCTTGGAGAGGAAAACAACAAGCCAAAAACTCACACAAATTAATAATAGAGAACATGGGTTATAGTAAGTGCATGTCCTCACAAACCAGTCCACCCAATGCATGTCCATCAAAATCTCGGTGACAGATGGCTTGGTAACTTCTTTATGATATCAAATCCACTCTGGATATCCACCTTGGATACCTATGGAAAAGATACACTAAAAATTTCTAAAACATTTTGAAAAGTTATGCACTTTTACAATTTCACTGTTGCAGTCATAAGAACTCTTCTCCAATTACAAAGATTACAGCAATTCAGACCTGACCCAGTGAATGATGGATGACACTCTTTATGCTCTGGAGTCAACATGTAAATTTTACCTATAATTTCTGCCCTCTACAAAAATTGGGTTATACAATAATGAGGTGCTTGACGGCTGTTGCATTAAGTCTGTAATGAGATTGAATGCACAGTCACACCATTTAGTGTTTTAAATTGCTTCAACTTCGGAGTAAATACATCAACAAAGGTCGAGCTGGGATATTAAGTGCAGAGCAGTACATCAAAATAAGATGTTAACTTGCTGATGTTACATGAAAATTATTTCCATATTTCACTGAAGAATTCTTAATACGATTCACTTGTGTAATATGTTATTAAATGAAGCACACAGAGGCATCTTAAACATTACCTTAATGGAAGGTAGGAATAACACAGGCAAATATTCAATACTTGCTGTAGGAAAATGCTAATTCTCATGAGATTTTTACCATAAGCTAGAAAGCCTGACATGAATTACATTTCCTATGTGTGCTAGCTCTTAATTTTACCTTTTACAAGAACATGGGCTTTTTACAACATCTTAAGAAAACTGTTTCAGTCAAACAATTACTGAAGCATTTCTTATTTAGCTACTTCCAGTGTGAAGTTTCAGCTTACTTTTTGCATTCCTCCCCTTTTTCTGGCCTCTGAGCAGCCATGTTCTTTCCATCTATGGTAAATAACCTATGACCATTTCAGATTTCTGCCAAGATTATGCACTCAAGTGAAATAGGTGGCCCAAGAAAATTCTCAGATCAGTTTGAATATACCTACATCAATGTTTCCCAGTGATACCACAAAGAAGCTCTTTAATTCTTAGTCACTTCAACACCAGACAAGTGCTGCAGTCAAATTGCAGTGGGTTTTCAGTACAGTTAATGCAGGCCAGTTGTCTAACAACTGTAATTTAGGTTGAGAGGGATCTCTGGGAAGTTCTATTTCCCATCCTTAGCTTAAAGCAGATCTGGTTCAGGTGAGCTCTGACAGTCTCCAACAATAAGATCCCACTACTTCTCTGGGCCTCTCTTCCAGCATTTGACCACCATCTCTGACAACAATTTATTGTTAGTTTTCCTTGTTACAGCTTATGCCTGCTGCCAAACATCCTACCACTGTTCCTCCAAGAAAACCCTGGCTGCATCTTCTCAGATGAAAGCAGTATGATCACATTCCCTTAGCCTTCTCCTTGTAACACTGAACAAAGCTAGGATCCTTGCAGGACTCCCTTTGACTCACTGACTTAGCTAGTGTGTCAGAAGGTCTGGTTAATTTGGCTAAAATAATTTAGGACTAAAAAGGAAAAAGATCTCTGCAATTTCCTGTATGTTATGGGCAGAATACAGGTGTAGAAGACCATAGTTGCATTAAACAAACAGCATTTTCCAACTGGGACCTGCATCCATAACTGGCTTTTCAGAAAGCCACTTACAATGACAACTTTGGCTGGTCAAACTCTACCAACAAAAATGCAAGCTCTTGAACACCTCACTTACACACTGCCTACAGAGTAACTATTAATACAGAGAAAAACATCTTTTATGGGGGTGTAGTACTTCCCATGCATTTCTTCAAGGGACACTCAAGAAAGGTTATACAAATTATTGCAAGTTTAGTCTGGTTGTTATAATGATATTTCAGAGCAGAAAGGTGGCTTAATAGAATACAGTGATAAATAGAGATGACTATTTAAAACCTTATTTTTCCCTCCTTGATATTTTGAATTCCTGAATAAATCCTTTCAGTCAGTGAACACATTTTGAGCTCAGACAACTGGTATTTTGAGATTTTTTTCCCCCTCAGAATTTTGTTCGAAGATTGTACTGAGAAAATTAAATATTTAAAGTTGCTTTAAATTCCTGACTGTTCAAAACGGGTTCTAATTTCTGTTTGCTGTATTTTCAAATTAAAGCTTTAAGTAAAATCACAATGCAATTTTAAGGGTACTAACCTCTTTTGTTTCCTCAGCTTATCTATTTTCTGTCCAGTACAATTAATATTTCTTATTATGTGAAATTTAGCAGCCTGCTAGAAAAAATTTTGTCTTAGCTTCAACCTGCTGTCCAAAATAAAACCACTTCAAATCTACTCATTATATGAAATTGTCTAGGAAAATTAAAAGTACTTTGGTGACAAACTTCTTGAAACAGACACTGTTAAAGCCTCTTAAATTTGTTATCAATACAATGGGTTCTGAATTGTCAGAGATTGCAATTTTTACCTTTGCTGGATTTTGTGTTTTCTGCTGTATGCTGTCCCTGCCTTTCCCCAGTAGTTAAAGCAATGACCAAAGAGATAGCTCAGAAAAGAAGCTGTATTTTCTATTGCCTTATTTCCAGTATTCTCATTTTCAGTTTCTCTTCACTGAAAATTGCTTCATGTTTTGTACTTTTCAAAACAATAGTCTCAAACTCCCCTAACACTAAGATAAAAGCTTCAAGACATCAAAACCTAATTTTGTTGTCCCCATCTACAAACAGAGAATACTATCCTTAGAATTAGTCAGTTTTCTGTCAAAGAAATAAAACAGAAAATATTACCTCAAAAACAGTTTTAAGTAAAAAAAAAAAAAAATAGTTCTGTTAATGCTATGTTTAGTCTAGCAAAGGTTAAAGGCCACAAAATCATCCTTTTAATCTGGCTGCATGACAACTCAAAATATTTTGCCCAAATATCACTCAATTTCTCTACCCAGGGATTTCAATTTTTGCCACATATGAAAATATTTTATTTAGGCTGTGCCTTTTGCACTGGTGTGTTTCAGGAAATGCTCACCCTTCATTCATAATGACCTAAAGTCAGGGAACCCTTGATATTCCCCCTAAGGCACCTACAGACTGAAAACTCCTAACCTGACACAGCACAGACCCCAAGTGGGAGGAACTCATCCCTGTTCTGTCACTCCAATGTCTTCTTCATTTACAGTAAAATACAAAGTAGTGCATACAAATACCAAACAAATGTACAAAACTGCACTGTTTACCTAACA
This sequence comes from Aegithalos caudatus, assembly GCA_013389925.1. Taxonomy (NCBI): domain Eukaryota; kingdom Metazoa; phylum Chordata; class Aves; order Passeriformes; family Aegithalidae; genus Aegithalos; species Aegithalos caudatus. The sequence continues at coordinate 17,756 of WEIU01003056.1, forward strand.
GCCAGGGGTCAGCCAGCTTCCATGAGAGTAAACCCAACTTTTCACAGGAATGAAGAAACCATTTCAATCTAGCCTGGCTCAGCCAGTTGTCTGGCATGATCTTAACCAGTACTGAACTGGCAAGTACTTGTTACCACTGGGTCACCAAAATCAGGACATGAGATCAATAGAAACTGAGTACTTCTTTGAATTTGAATAACACAACGTGTTTTGTTCTAAGAGGGGGTAAGAGACTACCCAAAGATTAAGCTGATTGAAACTACCCCAATGCAGAATGCCAAACTGCGCCTCAGCTTCTCAACCACCAACCTCTGTGTCCAAGGAACTGACATTTCCAAACAGCAAGTAACTCAAAAACCACACTGTTCCTCACTTTTCCTATCTGTTAATAAGAATGGAGTGGTCCTGCTTCTATCCTGGTCTGATGCTGTTGGAAGACTAGGCTGAGGAAACCACTGATAGATGCTACACTTTGTTATGGCACTCTAATCTCTGCCCTTTCTAGTTGTAAGATTTCTGCTTTATTTTCCTTTACCACTCATCTCAAATATCCCACCATGTACAGCTGTCACTCAAGGTCAAACCACACAGAGACAGGTGAATCCCTCAGATAATTAGGTTTTGTCTTCATATAGCACTATGACTATCAGAATTCAACATTTAGCTAATGCAATTTATGGTGGAAAGGGTGTGGAAAATAGGAGAGACATATGAGTTGGTGGTTTGTTGCACTACAAAACTATTAGCACTCACTTGTGCCTGTTCAGTTCATTCCAACCACGGCTCAAATAAGCTCACAGATGCCCATATATCCCTGTCTGATTACAGGGAGACCACAAATATGCCTGTAAATACCAGGTTTTCCAGTAACCCAGAGAGAGGAAACAGCACCTCTAGCCAGCTGTCTCCCAGCTGATCATAGGGAGTCAAGACAAGTATCTATCCTACAACCTACATTTTAAAATAAGGGAAAATATCAGGTGAGAGAGAGGTCAATTCCACATTGTCCTTCACTCAGTCTGTGCTTACCCAAACAACCTGTAGGATTTCCTACACCCATCTACCTCAGATGAGCAAATTTTTAGGTACAAATTACTGCACAGGATCCTACTTCACTAATTCCAATTCAAAACAGACTCCACACAAAGTAATGAAGCTCACTCATCAACCTGTTGCCTGAGGGAGTCAGAGATGACCTCCAAGTAATCACAAGATAGACAACAACTCTGCCTATTCAAAAGCAGGACAGTCTTTAAAAGCCACAAAAGGTAAGACTAAAGCCAGTTTCCCCTTTTTACCTCAAAATAAAAGATCCAAACCAAAACCACACACAACTCTTGTCCTCAGAGAGAATATGAGGCCTAAATACACAGTTGCTGTGACTGAACAAGTTCCTGTGAAACTGAAGAGGAGCTACCTTTTTTCCAGTAGCCAATATTGTTTTCCCAAGGCTAAGATCTGGAAAACTCATTTTATCCTCTACTGCCAACAGAGTAGCTGTACCCATATGCTCTTTGGTTAGAAAAGAGGTATTTGGCACAACAGCTCATCTTGCTAATTATCAGAAGAGGCCAACCCAAAATCCTTGTCACTTCTAGAGCCAGAAGTTTGGATCTGATACAGACAGTATTTTTCCAATGGCATATTGTGTAAGAAAAGCACAAACTACCCAAAACACACCTTTTAATTCCCCTATGGTATTTAGTACAATTATTGGTCCTGTTTGACCATAGCATGGTCAAAGATGACCACAAAAGCCTTGTGAGAGGTAAGAAAAGGACACAGACCATTAGAGATTAGTTATGAACACAGCAAGGTGTTCCTGTCCTGAACACCACTCTAGTGGGAGCTTGGAGATGTAACATGCAGGATTGAGGGCTCTTGAGAAGCCAGAGGACAGTGTTCCCCACAAAAAACAATAAGCAATGATTTCTCATTAAACCCTTTGAGAAAGCGTCTAGCCTTTAACTTTCCTTTTCTATTTATTTTTCTTTGCCAAACTTATCACAGTCCTTCTCTCCCAGCTCCACCTTGGCCAGCTGCCCAACATTTTTTGACAGCACTGCAATGTCACTCCTATTGCCAGCTACAGACTGCTGACCAAGAGTCTGCTGGTCTAGAATGAGATTTACTAGAACAGTGGGGGAATGAAGAGAACACATACACAGTGTGGCCCTAATGTTCTCTCTCCAACACAAATAACAAAGTAGATCTGGACTGCTAAGTCAAATGTATCCTGTAAATTTCCCTGCACAGAGTCTACATCTGCTCAAAAAAGAGTGATGATTACTAAAGGTGACTATAATTATACCAGGTGCACCTGTCTTCCCTCAAAAAAAGAGAAGTAATATCTCTATATTTTCCCTTCAGAGCAGCAAGGAACAGAACTTTAAAACAGGTATTTTTCTATGCCATTCTAAGAGAAAACCCTCTTTCTGTGAGATTTTGGTCATATAAGGTCAAAACAGAAAGAAGAAATAACATCCACTGGCTGGTCACAAGTATGCAATAAAAATGGAAATCAATGTTTATGGAAGAATGCTTTTTTCTACTTAAATTTTATTGAACAGCAAATACACTGAGCACATTATCACTTTCTTCATGGACATTCAGCAAACACAGAGAGAGACATCACATAAAGTATCCATCCAAAACTATTTGCTCAGTTAATATCATTTTATGGCTATGGAGGAGATTTTCTTCAATGTTTCTGCAGGATTCTAGTGGCTCTCCAAAACAGAGTTTTTCCTCATATATCAAGGTGTTCCAGTGATTTGCTGCCTTATCCCCAGCAGATGTGCTCTGCTGTTTTGGGCCTGAGATTAAGCTTATTTTCCTCACAGTGGATAATATGGGGCTTTGTTTTGCAAAAAGAGTGTTGATAATAATAGGGAAGTACTTCATTGCTGAGCAAGGCTTAGCCAGAGTCAAGGCCTTTTGTGTTCCTCACACCACCCCACCAGGAAGTGGGCTGGGATTCACATGGATCTGGGAGGGAGCACAGCCAGGACAGCTGACCTGCACTGACCAAAGGGATATCCCACACCATACAGCATCATGCTCAGCATATAAAGCAGGGGCAAGAAGAAGGAAGAGGAAGGCATTTGGAGTGCTGGAGTTCATTCTCCCAAGCAACCATTACACGTGATGGAGCCCTGCTTTCCTGGGGATGGCTGAAAGGTTCCTGATGGACCTGCTTGTCCATGGCAAATTGATTCCTTATTTTGCTTTGATTATGTGTGCAGCTTTCACTTTACCCATTAAACTGTCTTCTTCTCAACCCATGAGTTTTACTCACTTCTACTCTTGCAATTCTCTCTCCCACCCCACTGAGGTGAGCATCTGTGTAGTGCTTAGCTGCCAGCTGGGGTTAAACTACAACAACTGCTGCACACTGAGAAATCAGATCAGACTCTTACAGTGAGTTTGGAACATATATATGGAAGTAGTAAGCACTTGTGTCAGAGGAAATACTCTCTTGAAGCAACTGTTTCTAAAAAACTCAGAATAACTTTATGCTTTTTTTTACATCAATAATGTTTTAATTAAACTACAAGGATTTCCAAGATCCTGAACATTCTCTCAAGTGATATCCTAAGGCTTAAGTATTGTGAATCTTCCATCACAATTACACACAGCAGCTTATACTACTTACCAAATGCTTTGTTCCTTGCAATTCCCTTGATTATAAAAGGAATTGATTCTTTTTTTACCTAATTTTAGATCCTTTACATCACTTTAAATTGCATTACTAGATTGGAACATTTATCTTTACTGTTTGTGGTTTGTTTTCACCTAAGGAGAAGACTAATAATTGCATCAAAGACCACACTTGAACAATGACGTATCCAAATATTTTTTAAAAGAAAATAATGTTAATACATTTTAATGTAAAACTTGGCTTTATATTATTTAGTGTCTGAAAAAATGCAAGAAAAAAAGTTTCTAAAACTAAGGGAGCTGTACTGAAATTCTTCTTTTATGTGTCTTCCTATCAACAAGTCATTGGAAAAGGAAAAAAAAGAAGTCCAAATTTTATCTGAATTTGAAGCCCACCCTAAACTCTACTGAAGACAGCGGAAAGATGTCATTGACATTACAGGGCTGGGGAGTCCCTGTATTCTCTTGCTTTTGCAGCATTTGACCTTTCCTACAGGCAAGTTAAGGAGTGAGTCACCCACAAACCCGTTTACTCTCAAAAAGAGTGGTAAAATTGCCACCAAAGATGGCAAAGACTCTCCTGTTGCAGTACTATCACAGAAAGGCATATGAACACTCCATAAAAACCAGTGTCATAACACACACAAACTAGAAGGCTCAATTAAGTAATTAATACAGCATATTTTGTTCTGGCATTTCTGGCACTCACGACCCTTGAGTGCTTGGCTTTGCTTTTCAAAGCAGGGAGCTCTTACATGAAATACTCCAGAATTACTCAGAAAGCAAACCATAAGCAGACAAACCATCTAACAAACACTTGGTGGTACAAAATGCAAGCATCAACAAGACAGAGGGGTTTTATTGCACAGACACCTCCTGCTCATGGTGAAGTAGAAGCTCAGAGCAGCAACAGAGTTTCTGTCTGCTACAGGCCATAGCAAAGTAAAGGCTGTGCCAAATCACACTCCATGGCAGTGGGGTCTGTACAAAGGAGCTTTGCCCATCCACTCTCAGCTCCTGTCAGGAGAGCAATTACTCCCAGACAATGGCTGCTGGCACGGGCATACAATACTTGGACCTGTGCAGCAAGTACACCAAATGCAAAAGCTCTCCTGCCAGAAAGCACAGCAAGAGCAGTAGAGGTGACAGGAGGCAAGCATTTCATTAGCAAAGGGTTTGTTCCTTGGTAACTCTGCTATAAATTATAGATGTAGAGCAATAACAAAAATAAAAAAAAGAAGATACCTCAGGTCCTATTCCAGATCGTAGCACAGCTATTTATGCTTATTTATGCTTTCTTCTTGTTTGCTGCCATCTTTGCCTACCCCATCTCTTTCCTATCTTAGCTCAGTTTCCATTTCTGCTCTTCATTTGAGCTAACATCACCAATCTTCTACCAAATTTCCTTTTTCAAGTAGCTTCCAGTCTTGAGTGCTTCTCAATCCTCTCTGCTCTCTCTCCCACAATAGTTTGTTTTTGGGGGTTGTTTGTGTTGTTGTTTTTTTTTTCCCCTTTTTGGGGTGGGGTTTTGGGAGGAAGGAGAACAACACACTGGTTGGTTTGTTTCAAAAAGAAACCCTTCATTGACTTTTGCTCCCCTCACCCAAACCATCTTGATCAGGAGGCTCCCTATTATCATCCCATCTGACCCTTTAGGACTCTATTCCATAAATCTGAGCTCAGACCTCGCCCTTACCACTGCACCAATCTCTTCCCTGTTCCCATGTACTCATCCAAGCTCTTTCCAAATACAACCAAAGTGTTGCCTAGCCCTTTCAACTTCCGTGCTTAGTGTACAGCTCCTCTTTTCCCAGGAGTTAATCTGTTAGTTTCTCTTCTCAAATGCAGCTCTCATTCCTTTTTGCCAAGAGAGGAAAGACAAACTTGAACTGGTAACAACAAACAAGGAGAAAACTCAACTTTTATTTGTCCAAGACTTCATTAGCACTCTGTTGCTGTATCTCTAACGTCAATGCAAGACAGGGATTGAGGGAGCAAAGTCCCTCTCAGTCTAAGAGGAGATCAAGTTTGTAACCACCTGAGGAATCTGGACATATATAAGTCTGTGGGAGCTGAAAGATGCATCCCAGTGTCCTGAGGGAATTGGTTGATGTAGTTGCCAAGCCACTCTCCATGATATTTGAAAAGTCCTGGCAGTCAAGTCCCAGGTGACTGGAAAAAGAGAAACATCATACTCATCTTTAAAAAGGGTAGAAAGGAGGACCTTGAGACCTATCAACCTGTCAGCCTCACCTTTGTGCCTGGGAAAATCTTGGAACAGATGCTCCTAGAAGCTATGCTAAGACACAGGGAGAACAGGGAGCTGATTCAGGACAGCAGCACAGCCTCACCAAGGGCACGTCCGGCCTGACCAACCCAGTGGCCTTCTCTGATGGAGTAACTACTTCAATGGACAAGGAAAAGATCTATGGACATCAACTGTCAGGAGTTCTGCAAGGCTCTTGTCAGGGGTCCCCAAACATTTTTCTCTCTAAATTGGAGAGATACAGATTGGATAGATGGACTGTTCCATGGATGAAGAATTGGCTGGATGGTCACACCTAGACAGTAGTGACCGCAGCCCAATGTCCAGATGGAAATGAGTAACAAATGGTGTCCTTAGGGGTCTCAATATGGACAGAGACATTCAGAGGAATGGAACATTTCTCCTGTGAGAAAAGCCTCAGGAAATTCCCTCATCTACAACACAAATAACCTAGTCTTGTTCAAAGACAGGATCATTGTATTTTATTTTAAAAGTATTAAAAATGTCACTTTCTTGGAACCTTACTTAACCAATGTTTGGGCTTTCCCTTGCAGTTAGGAACACAAATTCCAGCATAAAAGTTTTTTAAAGTGAGTAGGCAATTCAGAATGGAGTAGTATGAAGCATCAGAAGACCTTAATAATAACTTTAGTGTATCTTTAGGGTAAAGTGATGCAAAACAGTGTCCCATCTTCATTAATATCATAGGTGCCGAAGACAAAGTGTTGTGAAACCTGCAGTAAGACAAGTATAAATGTTTTCTGAAGAGAAAAAAAAAGTTATAGGTTAATATCGGATAATGCCTATAATAAAAGAGTCATTTGTCTCTCCCACCCAAAACATCAGAAGAAAACCAACTCATTGGAGCTCATCAGTGCTTTCATTCTTTAAAATAACATTTACACTTGCTTTCAGCATCTGCCAAGATGAACTTCTGCTGGCATTACTGACTGAAATAATTTCATGTGACTCATCAATTTGCACAGGACTTTGTAAAGGTTCTCCATATTCTGAAGAAATTAATTCCTTAATTCAATCCCTGTGTCTTTCTCTAGGTTTTCTTAATTATTCATTTATCCACAAAAACAGAAGGTTACAGGTCTGGAGTTATGTATAAACATAGAAGCAGAGGACTGGAAAGAAGTCACTTGCCCATGTTTGCTTACTTTACTGGGAAAACTTAACACTTGCATGAAGTAAGAAAGCTGTTAAGATACTGTTTTTCCTGTCCCCTAACTAAAAGTCCCAACAGCCACACACATTCACAAAAAAAAAACAAAAAACACCAAAAACCAAAAAACCCAAAGAAAAACCAAAAAAAACCAAAAAACAAAACAAAACAAAACAAACAAACAAAAAAACCCACCACCAACACTGACCAAAAAATAACTTGGTAAATAACTTGATCTACTCAGTCAAGCAATCACATCGTATAAGACCACAGGATCACCTAATGCTGGAGTTGTCCCAAGTTTCTGTAATGGCACCTGGCAGCTCAATCAGTACCACTCAGTCCAGTTCACACACTTATCTACTGATAAGCACCAAGGGATCAATCAGTCCCAGCGGGGCATACATCAGGTCAAATGATGGTGATAAAAGCTATCTGAACCCTTCACAATCACAGCATATCTCAATAAATCTTTTTAGTGTTAAGGTATTTGACAGTTTGGCTTCTTTACAGAGGTAAAGGGGAGCAGCTCATCCAAATAATTTCATCATGGAGGTTTGGCCCTGGTAACATCCTCCCTGTTAAAGAGCTGGCCAGGAGGACAGACATCTTAATCCTTCTCAAATATTCAATGAGCTGTAATATTCGTTCTCAAAGATGTATTGCAGCATCCTTCAAAGAGCCCATGACAAGAGGAGATTTAAAAGAAAACCGTGATTTGTTTGTTAGATGCCGTGTTATTTTTTTCCCCTTAATACTACATTTCAGCCATTGCATTCATCAATAAACTTAGCAGGATGCTGCCTGACATTTTTAAATATGCAATCAATTATGAAAAGTCATGCTGTTTGAGAAAAATTTATCCCATACTGAAAACATGTATTTAGTGACTCTCCAAGCTTTTAAGCTAATCTTATTATCCACATAATAATGTCCAGAGGCATAATAGTCTCCAGAGGCATGAGGCCATTGTGTTAGTCACAGTGAAGTAAGTCTATAGAAAAATAATAATTGCCTTGACCTTATCTAAAGTTTTCTGATGGAAACATCTGAAATCCAGCTTCTCAGCCACAAGTGTTTGTTTGCACCCTTTTTACAGTGGCTGAAGGACAAGTGGAATTCTGGCCGGCCCCTGCTCTCAAGTTCACTCCCACCAAACTGCTAACCCACAGAGCTTGCTTAGACTACCAAGGCCAGTCTTCTCACACAAATCAAAGAAAGCATATCCTTGAATGATATGGATTGCCCTTCCTAGTATCTTTTACACTAAGAGAAGTTCGGTTATTTTTTTAAATGATGAAAGTGCAAAGAGTGGGCTGTGCAGTGAAAAAAATCATTTTACAAGTGTAGCCCTGTACCCAGGTGCACCCATCCTTGCTGTATCTTATTTCAAAAGAGCAGCCGTTTTATATGTGAAGGTGTCAGCAGCTCCTTTCATCTGAACTGAAAGGAGCACTCCTGTGACCAGGTTTAAACATTTGTGCAAACAAGTCTTGCTTGGAAGAGCTTAATTCCAATCTCCTTACTGCTCACCCAAGGCATTTGTTGCGCTTAATAGGCTGTGAGGAAGAACAGCCATATTGATACCAAGATGGTGGGACTGAAACTCGTGGGAACTGTTATAAAATTTTAATATATGTCATCTTCCAGACAAAAGGAGACTCCAGGGAGAGCTGACCTTTGAGCACAGAAACCTTAGTAACATGTCAACACTGGGGTTACATTTTCAATAGAAAAACGAACAAAATTAGGGAGATGGCACTACAGTTGTACTGTCTAGAAACAAGAAGAATTCTGCTAGGCTTCAGTAAATTTGTGGGTTATATAAATTGAAATAATATGAAAAAACATAGAGACAAAAAATGCTGATGTAGATGCCATTGATTTCAAGCAGAGCTGTGCCAAACAACAGTTCATAGTTGAGGCAAGTGTTATCTCATCTTAACTTCTGACTATACACCCACAGTATTGACACTGTTTTTAGCAGTCCTCCTTCAACTTGTACCTTTCCATTCACACTCATTATTATTAAGAGGGAAGAAAAAGCAACCGCCTGCTCAAAATAAGCAGCATATTCCCCACAAAAGAATTTCATGGAAAACAAAACTATTCGAAATTAAATTTAACAAATAGTTTTGGCCAGTGAAAAAAAAGGTGAAGAGTCAGAGTAAGTTAAAACTTCAAGAGATGTCATGATGTCATCTAGTCAGACCCAAAAGATGGAATATTAAAAAAGCCTAAAAGCCTAGTTTTAAAATTTCAAAATTATTTTGCATGGGAAACAATCTGGGACTGATGACATGCTTGTTTTTTAATATTTGCCTTTAAAAACATGCTTAGAAAATTGCTCCTTTCAAACTGATCCTGACCTGTTCTACCCCAATTGCTCTATTCAGGAAACCTTTGGCAACATTATTCATCATTTCCCATATCCTTAGATTATGGGTCTCTACCCAGACTTATATTCCCTTATTTCATTAATTATCAGCCTTATAGTCCTTATTTTATTATCAACCTTAATTCCTCCCACAACAAATTTCAATCCTCTCATGCATTTGACAGTAGGAAAGGTATTTAAAAAAAACAACACAACAAAACCTACAAAAAAGCAAGCAGAATCAAACAAATGCCATGATCCTCATCAGAAGTGTTCTTCAAGAAGAAATACAGTGTCTTCAGAGGAACAATATTCAAGAAATGGATATGCTTCAGAATCATCAATAGTTCCTTTCATATTAAGAATATTTCTTATCTAGCTGCTCTACAGAATATGCTCCATAGCACTGCACAGTACTCCCAATGGTTTTTATTAAAAATTCAGACTAGAATATGACAAGTTTATTGATTCTTTTTCTGGTGTTTGAATTTCCTATGACTGTGTCTGGCATCCACCAAGGAGGAGCTGACAACTGACCTCTGGCAATAAGGGAATTATACAAGCATATGTAAAGCAAAGGCTGTGACCATCGTATCTTTAATTTAACACTGAGCTGAAAAATACTTAATGCATTAGACCTACAAATAACAATAACTGGAATACTCAGCCCTCTGCTATAAAATCACATCAAGACAATATTACTAGGAAAAGTGCTTTCACTGTAGTCATGCTTAGACACATTTCTGAAAAAGCAGTGGAAAGAGAATATATATGTTTATACACAGCTTTAGAGTAAAGCCATGTACTTCCCTGTTTTAACCAGCTTTGCACTGGTTGTCATGAGATGACAATGATCCTACACAAAGTCTGTACAGCAGAGATATTTCTGTCTTTGCACTGTGTGGAACCATTTGAAGAGGTTTCCTATTTACTTTCCTGATCAATTATTCAGTCACATGCCTGTACAAAATGAGAGCTTTTAAAGCACACAAATCCTAATTATTGTCCCAGGTTAAATAATTAAACTAGGATGGCCAGAATGTTTCTCTGGGTGTTGGCATTGCAGAAGGACTGCTGGACAACCAGCACACCCCAAATATTTTGCACATAAAAGGATTATTAGAAAGGATGATGGTATTAATTTTCAGGACCCAATGCTCTTCCTGTTCTGCTAGTTCTCTCCTGCCAGACCTCACAGTGAAAATTGAGAAAAACATAAGCCTTTGTCACACAATAGGCATCAGGAAGATGATTTCTGCCAGCTCTGTTTAAGATGCTCCAGAGAGGGATGTGACTTGTGCACTCATGCTGAGAATGAGCAAGAACTAGGTCTTAGGCAGGCTTAAATTTAAAAAATTAATATAGACGTTTAAGTCATTAAATTCTTGTAAAAAAAGTTATTACTTTGATTGATCTTTCAAGACCACAGAACTAGACTGGATACTCCACAGCAGGTTCAAGTAGAGCTCATCCATGTTTTACATGTTCGTTTGATCAGAGGTTGCTAAATAGATTTACTCAGCAACCCCAAACAATCTCCTGGCATAATTAATTTCATTTGCCCTTTTTGATCTGGGATGTCTGGAAGCTCTAGACTATTTTAAGCCTTCTAGCACAGGTATAGTCCCCCAAAAGAATGGCAGTCTTCAAGACAAAACAATTCTAAGGAGCCATAGAGAGAAACTGTGTGTTGCTTGCAATTATTCACATTCTTCCTCCAAGTTAAACAAACAGTAACTTCTATTAGAGTATGCCAAAATTACAGTTAAAGTGCTTTGCTCCTCTACCTGCCTCTTACCTCCTCTTAGGGTCACAGCATAAGGTGCACTGATGAAAACCTCAGTGCTGGTGGAAGTTTCATGCAATCAGCTTCAGGTGACTGCTTTTTTTTTTTTTAATTTCCTTAATTAAAGACAAGACTAACTAAAGAATTAGGGACAGCCCCAAGATATTGGTTGCCTAGCTTCTCACTAACTGTTTTTTTGTTGTTGTTTTCTACTCTCTGCGCTATACAGTGTTTGCTGGATTCTAGCAGTCAAACTGCAGACTTTATGTTAGTTTCTACCTGCTGTTTTCTCACATTACACTTTTGCCATCTACCTTTCTTTATAAAAATACTCAAATTGAACTCTAGGAGCCCTCTTTTTCCTAGCTAAAAGTAGTTTTTTATCTCAACAGGAATCAGTGGCACAGTATTTAAGGTCACATAGGAGAATAGTTGTAAAAGGTTTTTAATGATTTTTTTCTCCTCTTCTCCTTCCCCCTTAAGAAGTACTGCAGCACATTGTAAAGTAGCAGCAATCTCAAATATTTCAAACATTTTTTTTTAAATTCCTAATGCTTTCATAATTTCATTTTCTACGTATGAAATATATTATTAAAAAGCCTGTAAGTTTTTAAGTAGAAGACCTCTTGGCAAAAAAATCTCATCTTCGTAGTATATTAAAAAAAAGGAAATATTGAACTAATGTTATGAAATGGTTATGAACAGCTGAGCATACCCAATAAGCCTGAACCTTACTTTGTTTGCTTTAATAGGGAGAGTATGTAACCTTTGGATGTACTTACTATGGATGCAATGACTTGCCATTTTAAGTTGTATCATAATTTCTGTCTTTTTAAAAGTTTATCCTTTGACTCAAAGATAAATCATAGGCTCACTTCTAAACTTCAGTGATTATGATGCAGAGTAACAAACTTCTTATACACAGTGACCTATTCTGTCCTTAAGGGAAGGGCTGGTTGCTGGATCAGCACTTAAAGTTGCAGCCTTTGTCAGGGGGAGGGTAGTCTTTGCATGTTGTGTGTTACATTTGTTATACTGCACTCCCCTAGGTGAATCACATCTGGATTTTGGTGTAATTGATGTGCCTCCCGGTTTTTCACAGCCTAAACCAGACTTCTGCAGCTCTTGGGAGAAAATGAAGCTGCTGAATGAGAAGCTCAATACATGGCACTGATTAGGTATTAGACTAAGGAGGATCTGATGATATAGTAACAATGATATATAAGAAACCAGAAACACCATTCTACAATGATTAATTTTCTCATCTCTGGCAGCCATAGAAATGGATCCGAAAGCCTGTATCTCTAGTAACTGTGTCTAGAGAAAACTGGATAAGATGAGGGAAGACAGATCTTTCCTAAAGACTACTAGTTTGTAAAGTGGCGAGAAATTTTTTGGATATATGTAAATGTATGTATATATTTTTTCCCTGTTTTCTGGATGCTTTACTTCAGAAGGGTTTCTGCAACTCTTCTCCACTTCTTTTGCTTTGCTGTTTACAGAAAGTCAAGTGTTGACTACCTGAGAGTCAGCATTTTGAATACAGGTCTGAGCCACACACTATGGGGAAGATAGAAGTGCAAAAGGAATCACTGTGAAAGGTTTCCAAAGCATCATGAAAACAAATGTGTTTAAATCAGGTCTTCTTGAGAGTGTGTTGCAGTGAGGGTGGGGAAGGGCACTAACTACTTGTTCACTGTGTTATCTGTGGCAATAGTGTCCCATTTTAGATTTTCCTGACCTGAATCTGTCATCTATAAGGGAAGGCTATTTAAAAGAGCATGGAGCCCAAAGAATGTTTTTCCCAGCCTCTCCTCTATGTTATTTAATTCCCCTTTACCTTAATGGATGTAAGTAAAATACAAACACTATGCAAACTGTAGTAGCTAAATTAATATTATGACTGGTGGGTGTTTTAAAAAGAAAAAGCAGTTTTAGGAAGGTCTGTTTTTAATTTGTGAGATTATAGTTTGCCAGTTTTGGTAAGTATCCTAGACCTGTCAGATGTTGTTCATGAATCAGAAATGGAGATGGGAGGCCTGTTAAAAGGCCTAATTCTAAAAGACAGAATACATGCAAGATGAATTTTGAATGAGGAGGCAGAGCTCTGCTTCAGGTCACTGATGCTTATATGAAGGCTCATCAGTGTTGTGCACTGGGGGGAATTTGCTGGTGCCAGGAGCTCCCTGAGCATTTGTGCAAGAGGCTGCAGCTGAGAGCACGTGTGTTGGCTGTCAGCAGGCAGAGCTGGGCACACAGCTGCCCCCAGGGCTTTTCACTGCAGGTATGTGGGACAGCCAGTGGCACACAGAGAGGTGCTGCAAGGCGGGATGTGTAAAGAACTGCAATTCAGCAATCCTGCAGGGAAACACAGTAACTCATGAAGTGTAGGGGTTTGCTATTTATTAAAAAAACCCAACCCCCCTAAATAAAAGCCAGAGATGACTCCTCCAAGTCTGAAAAATGTCTATGTTTCCTCACAATTATTTCTCCCTTTATTCCTGGCTCTTGCTTTGGCCTATGGTTCAGGAGAGGCCTGCTATTTCCCTGTTTCAGCAGAAGATGTGGGTGCAAAAGACCAGTGGTTGCCCCTGGATGACTCTGTCAGCATGGCCAATGAATGCCCACTGCACATCCAAAACCCCTTTCTGAGCTCTGTGCAGTATTTGAATAGCACTCTCTGAATGCCTCAAGTGCTGGTATCATATCTCTCCTCATTTAAGGCATATCTAGATAATGATGATGGAATATTATGTGACTAGTCCAGTAAATGTTGTTACTAACGCACTGTTCCTAATACTATGGACTTGCACTGCCTCTAGAATAGCAATGGGGAGAACTGTTTCTAATTCACACAGCAATATGATTTGTAATGTGGTCATGCTTGAATTGATCTTTTTTTTTTTTTTTGCTCTGGCAATGTACTGATTGCTTCTCAGCCCTTTTATCAGGGCATCTTGAATAGAAGCTGGAAATGTCAAGTGGGGGATGTGAAAATGGGGGTCTGGAAATACTGGTGTGAATACTTGAGAATGGTAGAGCAAAAGAAAGTTCCTAGAAAGTCCTAGTTTTGACCCTGTTTCCCTCCACAAGAAGTGCCTCAGAAGTGCTGATATGATGAGCATCCCAACATGTATGGACATTTTAAAGAAGAAAAATAATATCATCCTTTCTTTTCAATCTATGTGCTTGCTTTCTCAGTTCAGGTTCAGGCACCCTAACCCACTCATGCAAGTCCTTTTGATTAGCTAATTTATTGCCCTTACTGAATGTCATTCTGAAATTAAAAGGCTGGCACATAAAGGTTCAACACAGGGCCTTTGCTGAGCCTATTTGTTGAGTAGCCCAGTCCTTTTATTCAAGTTACTGAAATGCTCTGTTCCATCAGGCATGATCTGGTCTTCTGAGCCTCAAGGAAGGGTGCAGGAAGAGGAAAATGTTAAACCTATTCTAATTTAATGATCTATACTAAGAAAAGGGTAAATTGCTATTTAGCTAAGTAGATAATGAGAAACCAATTTTTAAAGGAATTACGAGGTCTGGAAATATGCTTTGGCAATTTTTTGATGGAAAATTGAAATATTAAAGTAATGCACTTCTCAAGGATTTGACTTATCTGGCTGATTTTGCACCTCTGCATTACTCTGTAGAATGGGGTAGAGTGCTGTGCAAGTGTCATCCTGGGAAATTTATTTGTGGTATTATATGAGACAGCACTCTCAGCCTAATAGACTCTGCAATACAGATGATGTGAACCATTCTGGAGAGGAAGGGGAACATCTTGTTTGGTACTGTGAAGAATGAAAAAAAAATCCTGAAATCCCTAGATCAGATATAGATGGATGTCACCCCAGGATACTAGGAAAAAATTTAAAATCCATTAATATAATGCACACAAAAGACTGAGAAACACTGTAAGGTCTGGGTCACCACTTGTGTTAACACCCTTTCATAGAAATATGATATACTGAAAACTGGATAACTGCTCACTGTGGCTAAAGTTATTGCTGTCATACAATACTGGGGGGAAATACCACTTGACTGAGAGGTCAAGCGGTAAACTTATATGTGGTCTCCAAAATAAAAGATCCAAAATTAAGAACCATCTTTTCAACATGTAATTTGAAGTATGTGTTCTATCCCTCACCACAGGTTTTAATCATCAGGGTGATTAAAAAACCAAAACAACAACAACAAAAAAGTTTCAAACACAAACCACCAATACAATAGGGCGATTACCTGCAGCTCTGTTGGGGAGACTGAATTTGAGTTCCCCAAGTTCTCTTTCATTAACCTAACATTCTCACTTCTTGCTGTAAATCAACTTTTTTAATAACATATTTCATGTATAGAAAAATTAAATTATGAAAGAATTAGGAATTTGATGAAATTATTTGAAATAAGCATTCTGAATTGCTGCTGCTTTACAATGTAGTGAAGTATTTATTTATACTTTATAAGGGTGCCCTGCTTTAGGGCAAATTTTGGGAGCAAACCTCCAAATGGGGTCCCTCTGGAAAAGCAAATTCAAGCGGCCCCTCCCCAAAATGGTTCGGAAAAAACCAAAGGGGGAGGATGAAGAAAGGGAAAAACAAGAACGAAAAATCTTTTACAGCTATACTCCTATGTGGCATTAAATGCTGTGCCACTGATTCCCACTGAGATAAAAAAATTACTTTAAGCTGGGAAAATAGGGCTCCTGGAGTTCAGTTTGTGTATTTTATAAAGATAGATGGCAAAAGCATCATGTGAGGAAAAAAAAAACACAGGTAAAAAATAAAATAAAATCTGCATTTTGAACTGGGAACTGCAGTTTGACTGCCAGAATTCAGCGAGTACAGTATAGTACACAGAGTAGAGAAAAACAAACTCACCAGCAATTAGCAGCTTCTTAAGCCAGGATCCCAGACTTGCTTGGCTGGGCTTGTTGGATGTTTACAGAGAAAAATCTCTTACATAGATTTGCATGCTTGAACAAACCTTTAAAGTTGTTCAGCTGGACTCAGAATAGCAAGCTAATGCTACATTACTTGATAAGGGGAGATTCTTATTAAGCAGAGCTATCTAAAATAATCAAATCTAGATGAGGTGGAGCAGTTAACACTGTGCCTTTGTCTACAATGAAAAGACTTTGATGGGACATCAAATTTAAAAATTCCTCTACCATGGCCATAACAGGTATAAATCAAACCAGACTTGCTAGCAGAGTTTGGAGCAACTTGAGCTCTTACACATTTTAACCTCTTCAGACTGTATGGATGTAGGATACATGAACTGGCAAAAAAAATATCACAGGCTCTACCAAGATATCTTCTGTAGGTAGCTGTGCTACTTTGTCCATTCCTTATGGCTCTGATGACAAAAAGTACTCCCTAATCTCCTTCCAGGAAAGTCAGTGAGCTAACTTAAACCCACTTTCCCACACAAAACAGGTTAACCAAGTCTAACAGATTTAGACTGAAGCAAACTAGAATCATCAGACACATCTGCTTGCAGACCTGTACAGAAACAATCTCTGACAATGGTGCTGGTAAGTACCTGCAGATGACATCAACTTAAAATAGTGCAAAAAGTGAAAAACATTTTTGCAGCCAAACATTTTTAGCGGTAGTTAGTTTAGTTAGTCAAGTTAGGAGTTCAGAGCATAAACAGGGAGAATTGAAACACTAACCTGACTCACAGCAACCTGTGAGCCCTCCTTGTCACAAAATTCAGAGCCTGGTATTGAATCCCCTCCCTGTGCTCGGCTAGAGCTGATTAGGAGAAGGGTGGAAGGGAACTCACTGAAGTACAGGTAAATGTAAGCTTTAATGGATAATTATCACAAGGAAAAGAATAAAGAATCCTCGCACAAAGTCGAAAAATTATATTTTTTTGTTTTGTCTCTTTAAAACACCCTCAAAAAAATGTTAGTACACTACAGAAGAACACACAATCTGCTAAAATCTTCATATGATCTCATAAAAAAAATACACTAGAGACTAAGGAAAAATTGTTCCCTGACTTCACTGATATCCCCTCAAGTCTGACATGCACCAGCTCTTTGTGCCGCTTAATGACCTATCCCTTAACATCTGGTAACACCCAAAGGAACAGTAAAGTTCAGTTCTAAGGGAGAGGGACAATGATAACAGGGAAGGTTAGGAGACCCCAGACCCTCTCCACCCACGGCCAAGCCAGAACATGAGCTCAATCCCTCTCACTTCCCACCAAGGCCCACACCTCTAGGCAGGTCTCACCTGCATCACCCTCCTTCCTACCCCCACAAGCTTTGAGCTCAGAGGTTCAGCAGCATCTTTTCTCTTACCTTCAACCCACAGCAGCTGCTTGTCTTCTCAAACAGTAATCAAACAAGATGCTAATTCTCAAACATCACCCACTGCTGCAGGCACAATGCTTTTAAAATACTGCACAGTATTTGAAGCAAATACCACACAGGCTGTGTATTGCAACATGATTGAAGTCACTGTCTTCAGCATTGTTCTACATATCCATTTGGCTGCCAGGCTGGAAAATGCCAAAGCTTTAAAGACTATGACAATGGGAGTATGAGAGTCTGCAGTCATAATAACATACAAAACTTAAAAAAGAAGAAAATTGAAGACATCATTCCAAAAACCCCTTACACATAAAAGATTTGACTGTCCCTTTATGCAGCTGACAAAGGAGCTTTCTTCTCTCTTTCCTTACTACCTCATAAAAAAATTAATCTCAAAATATAATAAAGACTGAGAGAAGCAGGAAAAATAATTTCATGGATTTTTTTCTTACATGCATTATACAGAGCAATTTTTAGCCTAGAAAGAAGTAGTGCAGTTTACCTAAATTGACTCTTGAGGGTATTGTACTCAGAATGAATGTTTAATAGATGTTAGTTCAGTTGAAGTAGTAAATAGCTCATGGAAGAGAAATAGCTCTAAATCTCTCCATAAACAGTAATTTTTCCACAAGGGCCGCTGCATGGGCTAAAAGAATATCTGCACTACTGATATATCACAAGAAACTATTTTTGCCTGTCACTTAATTTGTTTGAATTGAAATTAATCAAAATTTGAGATCAAGCGTTCCGCTCTTTTTGTCCAATATGCACAAAATACTGAAAAATGCTTTTTTAGTATTTTGTGTTAGTGTGTGTGTTGAAGTCCAGACATTCCTCTTCTGTTGCCTCACTGCCATAGGTCCCTTGTATGATTGCAGACAAATCCCACAACCCTCTGCCCCTCAGTTCCCAGTAAGAAGAGCTGGAGTATCATTACTTCCCTTCTTTACACAGATTTGAAAAAGCACAGCAGCAATGTTGGTGACTCATTCACCACAGCACAGAAGAGCCACACTTATGCAATGGTTGTAAGAATTCAGGGACTGGTTCAAAGTGTGACTTCAAAGGCAGTTTTTATTTTTCATCTTCCCTTTCTTTTCTTCATGTTTCAACCTTTCATATTGGCTCTCCCTTCCCAGGGGGTTAAAACCAGCTCCCAAATACACACCTCAGGTAAGCAAGACCATTACAGGGAGATCTGTCACTTGGCATTGCTGCCCAGATGTACCTCATACCTGAGCCTTGCTTTCCCAGAACACCCAACAGGAACAAGAGCAAAAGAAGCTGAGAGTCACCATTTCCCCTGACAGCTGTCACAATAGAAAGAGGTTCCCAAACAAGTTGAATAGGATGGAGTAAGAGCCACCAAAAACGTTTATTAGATAAACAACCCAATAACCCAGAGTTTCAGTCCCTCTGATACACCAAGTTACTCAGGATTTCCATTCACTTTGTTAAATCCCTTTAATTAAAAATTGAATAACAGTTTTGTTCCAAACACTAGTGCTATTAATGCAGTTAACTGATGCTGCCTCAGCCAGTATGCCCCTGCCAGTGATGTACTCCAACAGCACATGAAACCAGGCTGAAGCAGAGGCACTGCACCTCCTCTCCCTGCTGCACCAGCTGAGCAGGGAACCCAGGCAGTTCTCTTGTCCTCTGGCCCAGCTCCAAGTGCAAACACTTTACAGAAAAAGGAAAGCTTCAAATTACCCTAGAAAGTGGTTTAACCACCAGCCCATTCACTAAAGGATCAGCAATCCTTGCTGTTGACTTTTAAGGCCACCTATGTGTTATGCTGTCATGAAAGCTACTTCAGAAAATATGTTTTCCTTTCAGGAAAGGAATATTTAATTTGACCCTCCCAAATCTCCCCCCAAAATACATATAATTTCATTGTTTTTTCAAAATAAGTAACAAGTTAGATGAATGTTTGTATCAGAATACAGCAAGTGAGCATTTATGGTTACTTGGTTCAGTGGCCAATTAAAAATCAAGCACTTTAATTCACCTGACCCTGCAAGCAAAGACAAACATTTCCTGACAAATGAAGCCAGAGCGCACATCTGCTTCAATCCAGGTCAATGGTTTAGGAGTATAATTCTCTAGTCCCTGACTCTCTAGGCTGGGCTTGGGGTAGCAATGTTCTTCCCACTGTAAGCAAAGAGCAGGTTTGGGATCACTTGATAAAACTGAATGCAGACACAAGATCCCAGGGCCTGATGAGATGCATCCCAAAGTCCTGGGGGAACTAGATGATGTTTTTGCCAAGCCTCTCTCCATCATATTTGAAAAGTCATGGCAGTCAGGTGAAGGTCCTGGTGACTGGAAAAAGGGAAACTACTCCTGTTTTAAGAAAGGAAGGAAGGAAACTACCAGTGAACCCACCTCTGTGCCTGGGAAGATCACAGAACAGATAGATCCCCTTGGAGCAATGTTGTTACGGTACATACAAGACAAAGAAGTGATCCAAGACAGCCAGCACACCTTTACTGAGGTCAAATCATGCCTGACCAATCTTATGGCCTTCCATGATGAAGTGATGGCAACAGTCCACAAGGGAAGGCCAATTGTTTTATTCTACCTGGTCTTCTCTTAAGCTTTTGGCACAGTCCTAAATTACATCCTTATCTCCAAATTGGGGAAACACAGGTATGGACTATTTTTTTTGGATGAAGAAGTGGCTGGACTGATGCAGACAAAGTTGTGGTCAATGGCTCTATGGCCAAGTAGATGCTGATGACAAGGGGTGCTCCTCAGGGCTCTGTCTTAAGATCTCAGCCCTATCACATCTTTATCAGTGACTTAAACAGCAAGACTGAGTGCACCCTCAGCAAGTTGTAGATGACACGAAGCAGAGCAGTGCAGCTGATGCAGAGAAAGAAAAGAATTGGATGCCATCCAGAAAGACCTAGACAAATCTGAGAAGTGGACCCATGAGAACCTCATGAAGTTCAACAAGCCAAGTTGTTCAGCCTGGAGAAAAGAAAGCTCCATGGAGACCTAATTGTGGCCTTTCAGTACTTAAAGAGGGCTTATAAAAAGAGTGACAGCAAGTTTTTACAAGGGTAAATAGTGGTAGGACAAGGAAGGCAGGTTTTTAACTAACCTAAATCTCTGCTCCTACAGATACTAGGAAGAAATTCTCTGCTGTGAGGGTGGGGAGGCACTGGAACAGGTTACCTAGAGAAGCTGTGGATGCCCCATCCCTAGAAGTGTTCAAGGCCAGGCTGGATGGGGACCTCAGCAATATGACCTATTAGATGATGTTCCTGCCCATGGAGAGGTTGGAACTACGTTATATATAAAGTCACTGCCAACCCAAACTATTTCATGATTCTATGATAATTTTAAAATTAGAAAAATAAGAGTAATTATACAAATATGAAGTAATTAGAAGCAAGTTTGGGTTTTTTAAGGTTTTTTTTTTTTTAACCTTAATAATAAGGTTAAAGACAACCATAAGCTCCTTAAGGTCTGTTTTAAAATAGCCTAACATTAAGAGCTGAGTAGAACCAAGAGCTAGATATTTAATGAGTACTAAAAGCTTATCCTCTTTATCTCTGAATAAAACACAAAAATAATCAGTTGAAAATCTTTATACATATTTTGTTTAAATAGAACACAAAAAACTCTGAAAATTTTCAGATGTTTACTTTTTATTTTGAGACACTGATCACAACTTTTTAATTTCCACCACTAACAAGAAAACAAGATAACAATACAATGTAAAATATTAAACTGTCACTGTAGTTTGTTTGGTTTGCTTTCTTTTCTCATCTTCTACATAACTCAGTGTTGTTTGATGCTTTGTGAGCATTTTTTATGATGGAAAAAAACCAGTAAAGTCACAAAACTGGGCTCTGAAAATGCTGTAATTCTGCACAGAGTTCAAAGAAATAACTGGAAGCCAAGAGAGCCTGCAGCTCAAAAGTTATACCAATTGATATTTTATCCTAGAACTGTTAGAAAAGGCAGCTAAAGTCCCAAACCAGCCATACTTTTGGAGTCAAATCCCCACACTATGCACTGCATAACAAACCCCTAGAGAAAAAAAACTACTAGAAAATAGTGTTTCCCATCCCGCTTTCCATTTTCAAAGCATCCCAGATGCACGAAATCCTTAAACCCCACACCCTACAAGAAAGAATAATGAAGAAGACCCTCAGCATTTTTACGTAATGTTTCCTCTTTATGAGCTGTCATAAAAATATGGAGTGGGGCTAATGCTTCGATTGTTTCTTTGAGATTGTTTGCTTTGATTTTTAAGCATCTTTGCTTCTTACTTGCAATAGGGAAATGTTCTGATCATCTCATTTCTGAAAAGTCATGAAATCAGTGCTCTGAGACCCCACAACCTTCCTTTGTGTTCCCTTAAAACATTAGTGGTGACAACTGCAGCACAGAGAGATGGCCAAGTGACAGCTGGAGAAACCTATATTGCTAAATCATGCTCATTCTCAAAGCTTATCTAATCTTCTGTTTAGAGTATGAGTGTATCTCTGAAAACATACATGGATGCTTGCAAGCACCAAATACGATCTAGCAAACTATTTAAAACAGGTATGGCCAGCCTTCCTTGTCGCCAGAGCCTCACACCAGCATCCTCATACAGCTTCAAGCATTGACCCACACTGATGGTTTAAGTTTTAGTTTTCATATTTTGTCAGTTTCTGTGCTGCCAACGTGTGTAGCTCTGAGATTCATATTAAGTGTCAGTAAGTTCTCTTCACAGGGTAGGTAGACAAAACAATCCCCTTCCAGCTTGAGACTAAGGACAACTGTTACAGTTTCAGGCCCAAAAGGTATAAACAACAGAGAACAGAAGAGAAACAAGGAGGATGGAACTTCATAACCCAAAGCTGTAATTGGATAATTAACCCCAATATGCAAATAAACCAAAACTTACAAAAGTGTGAAACCTTGTGGGGAATAAATCCCCAAACCCAAATTTGTTTTTTTTTATGAAGTGCCTACCTAGTTACTCACTGTTGTCAATGTTTGTTTGTTGTTAATGTTCACCCTGTTGTGTTAATACTCCCTGGTTGTCTGTCCCTTACCTTGTTCCTGTATCCCCTTTCACATTGATTTTGCATTGTGGGGGATAAATCCCAAAACCCAAGTTTGTTTGTTTTATGAAGTGCCTACCGAGTTAATCACTCCTGTCAATGTTTGTTGTTAATGTTCACCCTTTTGTGTTAATACTCCCAGTTGTCTGTATCCCCTTTTGGGTCAGTTTCGCCTCCACTGCTCCCAAAATGGTGTGCATGCAAATGAGGAGACAACCAGGTACTCATGGGAGCCTACTCAGAGATAAAAACCCTAGAAGCAATGAGCCAGTACAACACCTAAGACAGAGTGGTGTTCCTAGATGAGGAAAACAGTGGAAAACACCAGACCACCAACCAGAGCTTTCTGCCTCCTCACCATAACCCATGGCACCCAACCAGACTGACACCCCCCAGACATTGAGCCAACAGTGCCTTCCTGTGATTCTCATGAGGATGGAAGCCTCAGCTCTGCTGGGTGGCAAAGCTGTTCACCTCCTCCTCCCCATTGCTCCAGGAAGCAGTGGTGGTGTGCATGACCCCTCAGGTTCCCCACCCAAAGCTGTCCTAATAAAGACATTTAAAAGGATTTGTCTCCTGCCCTATTTATAACACTTGTGACTGGTCGTCCATCTTGAGTGTAGCCCTGACCAGGCTCTTGTACTGCCCAAGCTATATCCTTTAAGGCATTTTAATAAATAACTATTTTATTCTCTTAGTTCTGTCTAGTCTCTGTTCCAGGTCAGCCTTCTCAAGGCATCAACACCACTTAAAGAGAAAGCCCAGAAACAGAGATCATTCAATAGGAAAGGGATGACCTGAACTCTCATGAATCACACCTTGGCAAGACAAGGATTTTACCATGGGAGCTGTCACATGAGACCCTTTCAGATGTTCATCATCTACATAAGCCCAACTCTACTGGCAAGTAGGGATTAACAGACAATTCCAGCAGGACTTCCTGCCAAAAATGTTTAGCAGCTCCATCCATCTCCACCCTTATTGACACTTCAGTTCCTCTGCTCCTAAGTTTTTGCTGCTCACGAACTGTTTGTTCTGCAGAGGAATCCTGGCAACCCACTCTCTGTGGTGGATAACAAACAAAGCAAACCAAATATAACTACCTCACTCCTTACAAGGCTCCTAAGACATTTTACTGTTACTACTGATAGCTAATGCATTACCTTTTTCACAGAGGTCATCTTCTGTGTTTTCCTCCTAACACATGGCTAGTAAGAGCATTTAACACCCATCACTCCTTCATAAGATTTTAGCTGCATACTAATTCTTCCTTCACTTCAACATAAGTGACATGAACTTCTTCCTTATTTCCCACATGCAATTCCACTGGGTGTTTTCCATCTGCTTACAGCATCCACAATCAATTTAAAACAAACAACAAGCAAACAAACAAGGACAAACAAAACCCAACACAAAATCCAAACTACAAAAATTCTTCATTAACAGAGCCAGGGATAGGTCACACGAGAACCACTTTAGAGAAACTGAATTTGTGGTCTAATGTATATATCATGACTAAGCCAAGGAAACCGCAATCAATAACAGGTTATGTTCAACTCAAGTTTCTTGATAACAACTGCATGAAAAACGTTAGGACTACTCTCCTCTTCATTTTTCCATATCTTTCAGTAACCATTGGTCACTGCCACTTCTACAGAACTTGTGCATTCTGCTGGAAACCTGCACACTGGTAATCAGAAAATTTCTGGAGCACAGCTCCTATTTTGTCAATGAATTTAAGGAGATCAGTTACACTGCAAGTCACTTGCTGCACCTATCTTCCCTAATGGTCTGGAATTGCAGGAGAAATGGACCATTTCAAATTGATCAAATCCTCAGCATTCTATCTTTGCTGTTTCAACACAAATTCAACGCCAACTTAGCCTTCAGTCACAGTTAAAAACAACACTCTTTGAAAAAATTCACATCAGACAATGGATGGTCACTGAGAAATGGATGCAACAGCATGAAAGAATTATTCACCTGCTAATTGGGTGGTTAAATATAACTACGTAATAGAACATAAGAAAACACCACCAAGACATAAGTGCAAATAAGGAAATTAACTCTGGGCACTCACTTTTGAGAATCATTGCAGACGAACTTCCCACAGTGAAAGCAATTGTCGCAAGGAAGGTAGTAAAATTGAAGTCATGCAAAGCACTCTGCTTTATGCACATTATGATCCTAAATTCCTACAGAATATCTTTATTTGGCCTCATTACTATCACTTGTAAAAGTCATTCTTCATCTTAAACTTACTCAGTAAAAATGAGGTTTAGACCTTCTTAATGCCACATAGGTAGTGTTTATGTAAGAAAACTGTCAGGAACATATTTATTTCAATAAAAGAGGGAGGACCAGCACAGTTTAATAGGACAGGAAAGCAAGTTAATACATTAATATCATGAGTATCAAGGGGCAGAAATTAAAGATTTGGTTAAGGCAGGAGACAAACATCTTCACAGTTAAACTACTTTTTGTGAGCATCAGTTAAACTTTGGTTCAAAGCAAATCCATATCCATTGCAGATTAGAATAGCTAATTTTTAAATCTCCTCCAGTCAACCCTTCTAAGAGTCACTGTTTGCCTTCAAGTATGCTTCTTTGAGCAGCTAACTCCAAAAAGTTTAAAGGATGCTGCTTCAAAAAAAGGTTTTAGAGAACTTCAAAACAAATTGTATCTGATATTCCTGACTATTTTTACACAAACCAACCAAATCCATTTACTTAGGTGACAGATTCAACCCCTAATTAGGGAAACACCTGGAAAGAACACTGCAATAAGAAACTTCAACTGGATACAACACCCTTGTAAATTTTTGTTTTGCTACAGCAGGAAGTAAAGATCATGGATGGGGAAAAGTCATTCTTCAGCATCACATCCTAATGAAAAAGAATTTTAGCATGCTTACAGTCTTGTCATCCAATTGGTTGATTGCTTTCGAAAAGAAAACTAGCAGAAATCATCCACTAAAGAATTCTGCAATTTAACTGCTCTCAAACTGAACACAAAAAAGCAACCAACCCACAAACAAAATAAAACAACAAATCACACAAACCACCCCCCCCACCACACACAACCACAACCACTCCAGTACATAAAATAATCCTTAACAAAGCAGTAAGTAGAGGATGACTGATGTGCCAATCACTTTGATAACACCTGATCATGAATGATTATGCCACCATGTCTGAAGCTTTAAGTGGCATCTCTTCAAGGAGGTACCACAGCATCTGCCCATCTTCATCAAGAGGAGTGGAAAGTCATTGACATCACACTTTACAGATCTCCAGCAGCAGAAAGGGTGGCACTTTTCAAAGGTGTCAAACTAGCACTTGACTAGCAAATCATAGAAGCCACTTCAAGTAGTCAAATATCTAAATTGCAACAGCAAATAGATTTAAAAAAATCAATAAATAGCCACTTTACAAAATGGGACTATTACCAGCTGCACACTATCAGAACTCCCAGTTCAAGTCAAAAACCAACATCAAAACCAACCCCAAACAAACCCCACTATTTTCACAGTTTGTTAACTCGTGTGATTTTCCATCAGAAATATGTTGGCTTCCTTCATGTACTGCATAGATATTAAGAATTTAAGAAAGCTATGTCTCCTGTGTAGAAAGGATCAAACAAATTTGAAACCCTATTTTCTGGAAGATTTCATAAAATCACAAATGGTGTGGCTGAAATAACATTTGTCCCCAAAGCTGAGTTAACTGTATCTGAAAAGTTCACAGTAGACACTCTCTGCTCTTCTCAACTAATTAAAATCTCAATTATTTCAGAACATATTTCTGTTGCACTACTGTTCCAATGAGAAAGTTTTTCCCAGTGTTTGACCTGATTTTCAACTATAGATAACAGAAGTTCCAAATCGATAAACTTATAAATACAAGAAAACATTTAGGTTTTTTCCTGACTCTCTTCCTTTCCTGACATTCAAGGCAGGAATAATTCTAGCACCAGTGAAGGCAATATAAGTTTTGCTTTGCATTTCAAGAGAGTGAGAACTTTACTAGCTTTTTTGCATTAAAACACACTTGTGATGTTTGATCCTTCTATCCCTTGGGAAATACTAAAGATATCATCTTGTCTCTTCATAAAACCTGTACTTATTTTTAACTTCCTTCTAATTTTACCTACTGCAACACCCTTTCCTGCATATAACATAACATACATGTCCTGGTCCTGGTTCTCACTCTCAGACCATCGCTCCTTTACAACTCCTGTCAACATCTTGAGCTTCAGCTTCCTCTATTTCCTCTTTTTGATAGCTTTTTTTTTTT
>WEIU01003056.1:53577-70235 GCA_013389925.1 Aegithalos caudatus
CACCGACGGGCGCCGGGCGCGCTCCGGGGCTCCCGGGCACCGCTCCGCCCTCCCGGCGGGGAGCACCGAGTTCTTCTCAAGAGCCCTTTCAGCGCCTCCGGGTAGTAGATGAAGTTTGATTGTACTGCTGAAGGGCCAGTAAGAGGCAAAGTCCAACCAGTGTTTCCAGTGAGTTGAACATTGTGGTAAATTCGGGCTGTAACATCCACACGGCGGCAGAATTGAAGATGCATCGGGGCCCACAGGGTGAGGAGGCAACAGCGGCAGCCTGAAAGAGTGAAACAAGCTTGGATGGCTGTTGTGGGACCATTGCTTCTCCTGGCATCGGGACTCTTGCTGACTCTGCAGTGCCTCCCTAAAATGTCCTAACAGGGAGAAGGGATAGGATGGCCCCAAGTATGGAAAAAGAGAGTTCTTACAGTTAAAACACAGCACAAGGACTTGGGATATCAGGATTCACTCTTTGACTTTGCCCACCCATGGCAGCCACTCAGCTCTTGATCTACCCAGCAACTGCGGTGATGCCGAAGTGAGTTCTTGTTCAAAGTTTGGCTGGCTTCCCAGAAATCCTCAGATTACGCAGGGAATTGGATTCATACATTTCAGTTAAACAAGTGCCCAAATATTTGCAGAATATGGCATCTTTGTGCTGTAGCTCCCCATCTCTATTATCAAATCCCCCTCTCTGCCTCGCAAGAATCTGATGAAGACCTATCTGAGGCACAGTGATTTCACAACAACAAGCTCCTGAGGCATATCCACTGAGAGACAGATGCTGCAGTTTCATCCCATTCTCCTTCAAACAGGCATAAAGATATTAAAAATATTTTGAAAAGAAAGTGTCTCCAGAGATGCAACATTTTCAGGAAAGGAAAGGAGTGAGAGACAGAAACAAGTCAGTGTGTGCTGTGAATTTGATGCCAGGTGTTTGCTGAGCTGGCAAACCCTGGAGCACTGCTCCTGACACTGAGGTGTGAAACAAGAACAGGCAGGCAAACACATTTGGTAGCCCAAACCAGGAACACTCATCACAAGTCTTCCAAATTAAAAATTTTAGGATACATCACTTGGGGTATAGCTGAAGTCCTCTATCAGAACCCCAAGACTCTCTAATTAGAGACTTCAACATGGTACTTGTGCAAATGCTAAAATTATACATGGTAAACCTGATCTTTTTTTTTTTTTTTCACATTGCTGATAAAGTGCAACAAAAAGCAGCATTTTACTGAAGATATTATGCAAAAAATCCTGCTGATCAGTAATTTGTTCACAGCATTAAAATCAAAAGTCATTCTATTTATGCACTCACTGAAATCAACTTCTATTACTTTTATGGTACAGTGAGAAACATCTAAACTCATCTAAACATAATAAACATAAATAAACATTATGGTTTCCCTTGTATTTTCTGCTTACATCTTCTCTGTTACTGTTTTGTAAAGCTGTGATATTTTTTCCCCTTATGTACCAGTACTTAATAGCATAACCATAAAGGTAATCAAGTTCTCCAGGAAGCCAAGATTTCTCTTAATTTTACTTGGATCTCAAAAGTCTTTAGCTTAATAGCAGCAGGACCATATTGCACAGATATGCATAGGTGAAGCCTCCAGGGAAAATCTGTGAATTAATACAGAGGCAGGTTGTGCTGTCCCATAATAACTGCAAGGCGAGGCTGCTTGGCTCCCAGACTCTGCATGCTGTGTCACGGCTGGGAGCTGTGACAGCACACTGGCACTGCTCCCTGCTAGTGGGTCACAGCCTCCTGCACACCAGGATGCTGGATGTTGTGATCGGCTCTCTAGAAAACAGCCAGAAACACAGGATGCCCTGCAGGAATAAGGGAGACCTCATGCATCTGTGGCTTTGGCAGGACTTTCACAGAACATATTTGTGGTCTAGCTGTAGGCTGGAGCCTACCACTGGGGTCACCGGCTGTAGGGGGCTGTGGGAAGGAGCGGGGTCTATCCTCCATCTGTGTTTGTCTGAGTCCAGATGAACACGAAGAGGGAGCTTTCTGTTCTCTATCTTACACCCCAGCACTAAAATAATACTTCTCATTCTGAGGCACAGATCCAATAAGGGCTTTGAATATCACCCTGTAGTTATGTGCCCACACAGCTACATGCCTTGACGTCCCCTCTGCTTGCTAATATTACCAGCTTGTATTGCTAAATCACCCTTAAAAGGGCAGAGAGCTGCATGTAAATTAGGACAGAACTGCTGAAATTACCTGAGTCCTCCTGCGGGTGGCATCAGAATGTCTTCAGTGGACCAAGGCGTGCCGAAGAAAGAGGAGAGGTATGATTCTCCTGCTTGCCAACCGCGAGAATCATTACAGTTCGAGTGCTGCTAAGAAGTTCACATAAATCAGCAGATCTTTAAATTAAAAGGATGATTTAAAGTAGTAATAATTAACATCACTCCATCAGTCCTTTCAATTCTGACGAAGAAACCTTTATTAAACCTCGCAGCCAAGCTCTGTACAGGTTACATTTATCACAAGAGGAGGATGCATGTGCATGGTTTAAACACACAGCTTCTACAGCCTCAGCAAAATGGGAACTTTATCACCACCAACAGTAGTGTCATACTTTTTCATGTAAGCCTCAAGGACTCGGTTACAAATTGAACACAAATGAATCATCAAAGTTTCCCAAGAGGACACAGGAAGTTTAAGTGTAGCCAGGATAACAAAGGCAACAAGAGCAGGGATGTTCAGTGTTTTTAAACTGTTGTGTTAAAATTTTCATGCATTTTTCTGGTACCTATACAGATTAGGAAAGACCCTATCACACTGGGACAGGTCAGTGCATACTCCCAAGCCAATATACATTTTGGAAACATTCAAGTGCTATGGGTCTAACTGCTGCCTTACCTGCAGAGTATCTTGTGCTCATTTTAGAATATATTTTTTCATCTGATCATGCCTTGCTCAGTTGCTCATATGACTAAATTGCACTGCCTGAGACCATAATCACAACGAACCTTAGTCAAGTTCCCAGCAACTACCATCATTGTAAAAGCATTACCTTCAAAAACACATCAGAAAAAAACGTTTCTTTCTTTTTTGTCTTTTTTTCGGTTTTTTTTTCCCCTTCTTTAAAAGCATTTTAGATTATCTAAGTCAGTGTTTGTTGCCCTTGCAAGAATCTGCTCACCTGACATTTACATCTGACTTTCTTGCCAGAAAATGTGATTTTGCTTAGGAACTTCATTGACACTGTTGGTCTCAAAAGGCCTGGATTAATTTCATTGAAGACTGAATATTGGATCTCTACAACAATAAGTAAGGTGGCACTCTTTTGTTTATTAAAGTTTAGGTATGTGAAAGAAGTCTGAAGTTCAAATCATCTGCCTTCTGAAAAACTGGGTTCTTTAAGGGTATTTCCAAGAAAAGAAATCCCACATGTTGCCCTAAAACTCATCTCTGATTTGTATTGATAGAGGATCAATTCCAGTTTACCATTTCGTTCCATTAATTTGTTCTTAACAAAGTTAGTATCGAAAAAAAGCGAGATTTGTTCTCATGAGATTTAGAATTATGAGTCTGTGTGTACAATAGTCATCACAGAGAATAAGTGGGTTTTTTTTTTCTTTTCAACAATGATGCTATTCTTAGTATTGTGTGTGGTCCTTATGTGTGTCATAGATAGGCACAATAGATACACATTGGCAACTTTGATCATATTCAGAGATGGGCTGATCTCCCAGTCCAGGAAATTATCCTAAAACGCTCATCATCTTGGCAGCAGAATTTTAACCAACAGTTCCCAAGAGCCTCTGCCAGCATATTGTTGCCTTTAGAGGATTCAGATCTAGTAAACATATTAGAGGAAATGAGAAAGATGCAGGAATTATATATTAAAAACCCCAAACCACAACAACAACAACAAAATCTACTGGGGCTACAGCTATAACTTTGTACCCCAAAGGTTTTAGAAATCATTCAGGCAGCTGTGTGATGTGTGGCACTATCTGAACCCTCACAATGGACTCCTTTGGCTTCAATCCATAATCACCCTGTGGTCTCTTAGCACAGCTTTGTGGCATCTAATAGCAATAAAGCTGGCACCATTGATGACACTAGGATGTGGTATTGAGTAGTGTGACAAGACAAAGTACACATTAGCCTGAAGGCAGGGCTGTGCTTTGTAGCAAAAGAAAGCTAGGTGGTACAATCTCTTGCTGCCTGCCACTGCTGTGTCATGGTCATTCATGCAATGTCATGACCGTGAGGAGCCTGGGTAGTGCCCAGCAGCTCCCATGAAATAAGAGATATCGTAAGCAATAACTGATGCAGAAATTGATTCCAGCAACTTTTCAAGACCGTATTATCTTCAGTGTCACCTGCTGAGCTATCTGACATCTCTGGGAATTGACACCAAGTGAAAGAATGCGTAAAAAGACAATGATATCTTTGTTTCTCTAAAAGATTCCCTTCTTGAAGAAAATTATTTAAAAAGGAAAATAATCAAAAGAAGTGATAAGGGTTGAAGATTCTGAGGTACACAGAATCACCTCACCTCTACCTACCCAGCTTGCCATTTTGCCATGGGTGGTACTATTTCCCCTTCCACAGTGTATTCATCCCTTTTGTGCAATCTCTCAGCCCTGCTTATGACAACAAATTGATCAACAGAGAAAACAGTAAAAATAATCTTACCTCCAAATAAAAACATTTGTTACTGCCCAAAACTTAAAAAAGGAAGATGTAATCCTCCCTCATCCTCTCCAAAAGAGTCACAGGGAATTTCTCGTGGCTGGTGACAGTGGCCATCAGTGATGCCAGAGAGCATCCTGTAGCAATGCAATGCAACTGTAAATGAAGTGCAACGTGGAGCTTTATGGCAATTGCATTTCCATCTGTGGGGTTTAGGTATACAGTTCTACTGATTCCAGTGCCCATCTGTATTGTTCTGGCTTTACTTGCTGGTTAATATTTGAAGAGCCATGTAACTCAGCAGAAATCAGAGTAAGCATCCAACCATTCACTTTGAACAACTTGCAGGATTCATGACATGTTCAGATTAGTACTGCCTAAAACACAGGAGTCCATACAGAAGGGGACCTATACTTCTCTATAGGCTCTGTAATTATAGTCAAAACACATTCAGCTGCAGCTACTGCACATTGCAGATAGACAATGTTAAGGACTTGCCTTACTGCAAGTCCCATAGTGCCACGCCTCCCATATTTTAAGAGCCTTCATGTCATCAGACAAGTAGTTAGGGGAGGCTGTTCCTCCCTGTCACTATGGGATCATATTTTTGCTACATTTACCTCTACATGGATCTTCAAGCTCAATACAGGCAGCCAAAATAGTCTTTCACTGGGCAGTGGTGTGGTGATGTAAAACTTATCCAACAAGTATGAATGCTGTCATTGGCAACACTGCAAACTGGCATTGGTCAGGATGCCGTAACCAAACTTCCACACTGTGGGAAGGGATGGAGGATACAAGTTCACAGTGGGCAGAAGGAAGCTGTTTGCAAGCTTTTTGGTCATGTCTGAATTTAATGTGGGGGAATTTAAAAGCCAGTTAAAAGTGTAATCTAGACAGAGATACAATGTTTTAAAGTGGTATCGCATTATTGAATAAAGTTTTCCTTATAGCAATGCTGAAAATGGGAGGAATTATAGTAGGACTTACCTAATATACTTTAGTAATAATTTTGCAAGGATATGTTAATATACCAATACCTTTCCCTCTTACAGATTTTTCTGTGTTTCGGCAGCCCATAATGTTTTTTTTTCTGTGCCCTCTCCACTGCCCCCAGAGCAGAGCTGAGAATGGGAAAAGGTTCCAACCTAAACCAAGCTGAGAATAATTGGTTCATCATAACCTTTCTTCTGAATGAAACATGACATTTCACTAGAAATAAAGATTCAATTTAGTGTGGTTTTTTGGTCCATTAGTTAATACAGGGTAAAGATTACACTCTGGTCATGCTGTTGCCCACATGTGCTTGGCCATTTGCCATTCTGGCTGTTTCTGGACAGAATTTTAGCTACTGTGTAACATGTGCATTTCTATCACTCTGTCAAATAGCAATTGATTACGCCAACCTCATGCTGTTTTCCTTGGAACGAAAAACTCTAAAGCTTGTTCAACAGTAAGAGTCTGTCGCTTTCTCTCAACAATAGTCTGATAGAGAAAAAGCATCTTTTATTACTAATGGTTTGCTTAAAAACACCCAGCTCCTTTTGTGCTGAAGTTTCACACACAGCAGGACACTATCTGTGTTTCAGTAATAAAATGTCTCTACTGTCAAGGTCAGAGGTGGTTTTTTGCCAGGTACCATGGTTCCTGGCAACACTTAAAGCCCTGATTTTATAGAAGATATTTAATATCCCTTATTCCTTGTATCCTACAGATGGTGATTTTTATTGGATTTTATGGGAATATGAATAAGGAGGTACTGTACCAAATGGGAATTTACCAATAAAAGTACATTTAGAGCCCTTAAATAGCTTGTTATCTTCACTGCTTGAAGATGTTTTTAAGCCTGTTCTCTATAATAAGGTAATACTATATGAAGGTAAAAATCAGTTTTTCACCATCACAACAGAAAATTCCTCTTCACATGTCCTCTTAGTATTCTCTTAACAAGAAACAGATGAAAAACATAATTTCATTATATTCTGATGCAAAGCTAAGACTCGTAATTGCTCTGCACAGCTTTTAATAGAAAAAGGGGACACCTTAATGCAGTTGATGAATTCCAGTTTTATTTATAAGATTCTTTAGTATTTCATCACAAGGAAAAAACTTAACTTATAACTTGGTCCTACATCCTCTCAATATTTTTTTTTAAATTTTAAAAATTAAAAGCAGCTTTTCTAGGCCAACATGACCTCTAGTGCAACTCTCTTCCAGTCATGCCATTAAGAAATGCAATCTTTTTAGAAGTAATGATTATGGAAACCATTGCTTCCATCTTCTTGCTATGGAAAGCCAGTTGTGATGTCCAGGGCAAACACAGACAGGCCACGAAGATGGGACTCTGAACAGGAAAAGATTTGGCTTCACAACTGGAAGAGAAGGAATAATATCCTGCAGTATTTTCTCTTTTCCACTGTCAAATTTAGAAAGCCTTTGAGATTCCCTGCAAAGCAGCTGGGGACAAAAGTAGAGAAGAACATAATTTTACCCTCAACTCTTGCAACTAGCAAATCAGAATTAAGATCACTGATGGCTGGCAGGGAGCATTCACAGACTAGTCACAATGACATGATTTCCTGCTTCTTTCAGTAGCTGACCCAGAAGCAACCAGAGCCTGGTTTTCATTTCCGTATTGTGTGCTGGTATTAGTCTGGCCATTTGAAGTGTTATTATTACACGTGGCTGCTTCAGCTCTTTTCCCTTCACTTTTTAAAGGGACTGCAGGTGTCCTGGAACAGGTAAGAGAAGGCAGATTTCCAATGAAGAAGCTGTCAAATGGGCAGCTTCAGGAGTTCATAGATAAATGTATTAGAACAAATCATATGAGAAATGCAAGACTAATGAAAAATTGATTTTCTCTCTTTTAAAGTATCGGGTTTAATTCTTCTAAACTTGAGGTACAAGTTTTTGTATTGCAGAAGCTGGCCTGAACACCAGCTTCACTTCTGCGAAGCATAAATTGGTCAAATTAATTGCTGAAGCCAGGGATCCCAGCTGAATCTGAAGCCCCCTTTGTGGGGCTTTACATGAATAAAATAAGAAGCTTGTGCCTAAGAAGATGACTAGAGAAGGTGGATGTCAAAGGAAAAACAGTAGCACAGATTAAAAATGTAAAAGGATTTGTAAACAAACCAGTGTCAGAGCCAACAGTAGTCCCATAACTTCTGATAACAACCTTCCCAGATCAGCACCTGGGGCACAAAAACTTCACAAATAACGAAATGGTCTCAACTCATCCAGACGTTTTGATCCTAGAGAAGTATTTACTATTAAGAAGCTGTTCCTTATTCAAGAAAAGGATAGAACTTACATTTACATACAAGTGTATAGTGATCTCAGTGAACATTTCAGGCAATATAAGCAATCTGGCTTGGGATAAGCCCCAGATTTTCAGAAGAGAGGCAGAGAATTACCAAAAAAACATGTGTGTGTACACAACATATTTTCCAAAATTGGTTAGTAAGAACCATAGCAAGGGCAGGGTGAGAGGTGTCAGATGTTAACAGAGAGGCCTGAACTAATCTGCCAGCTTTTCTAGCTAGTGCTAAGAGAAAGAATTACCACAGTGATAAGGGTGGAAAAGGCCTTCAGGAGTTATGAAAATATACACCAAAACCATTTTACACAAAAGGATGCTTGAAATGTGTTATGTTAACTACTAACATGTGAAGCAGGGTGCAGACCATTTTCTCTCTTGTTTCTGTTCTCCTAGCAACAGAATAAGTGTTTTAACAAGTGTGAGCCACAGAAATTCAAACAGAAAATAAAATATGCTGAGTGAAACAAGAATAAGGTGATTCTTACAGGGAGATTCCTTCCTTGTCAGACTACAAAGATGAATTTAATGCAGAATTTGATAGGGATCAGTCACAGCAAATCCCATGACAAGACAAGGACTTGAAAAAAACCCACCCACTATATTTTTATCTTCATTTTTTAGAACTTATGACTATTTAAAAATCTACTTGTTTAAGAGTGTAACTTTTCATACAGCTCAGCAAATCCTAAACTCTCTCTGACAAAATTAGGAAGAAATTCTGCCTATGCACAGGTTATTCCACATCAATCACCTACCCACCATGGCAATGGTAGCCTTCACAAGGTAAGATGTCAGAACAAGATGAAGCATTGGTCTGATTCAGCATGAAAAGTTCTTACTGCTGGTGCTTAAGGTTTTCCCCAAAGTGCTGACTTTTATCCTCATTGACTGTAGTTCACACCCAAGTGTATTAAACAAAAAATAGAAAGATTGTCATCCTCCTTTCTGCTGTGCATGCATGTGTTTTTTTCAGCCTATGGCAGGGCTCCCAAAAATGAGGTCTGTGATATTTCACTGTTTCAGCCGTTTTGTGTCACAAATAAAAGGGTTGAGGAATCCTTAGATTTCCTACAGAAAGGTTTTCTTTTGTGCTGTGACTAACACTGCTGAGCTGATATTTTTCTTCATATTTGCTGAAGATGGAGGTTAAAGGTAATAAGAAGAACTTCAAGGGCACTGTGATTTATACATAAGTTTTAATGAGAACAAGTTACTTCCTGTTGTGTCCCTTTTCAACATTTTTTTTTAATTAACAAAATATTTCCAAGAATTTACCCTGATTGACCCGAATTGTTACCTGTGCAGACATTCAACTATCTGCTAAAATCATTTTTATATAGCCCCTTGTTTAAATAAAAAATGTTAGATGAAGTTCTAATTCATGACCAAAGGGAAAGGGCTCATGCACATCTCTGCCTCAGAACAGTTCTGATGGTCTATGCGGGAAGCCTGAAAAAAATCATAAATTCGTGGGTTTATCCTTTCTAGGATCCCTTTTTATCTTCTCTGTGTGTGGCCTGCCTCTCTTCATGAATCTTACCTCTGGCATGTCATTTGGGCTTCCACTTTTGTGTTTTCTGTCTCTTTCCTCACCCTCCAGCAATAAACTCTCCCAGCTCTGTTTCACTAACCTTGGGCTTGGGTTTATCTTCTTTTCTATACAATATTCAGGACTATCAACATTATTATTAATGACGTATTTTATCATTTTATTAACAATCTTTCAAATGCATCTGCTGTAATGCTGAAACCAATTAGAAAAATAATTACCTTCTTGTGCCTGAGCAGAAAATTGGCTTAGCTCCAAAAAAAAGTGTTGTCCAGGAAGGTTCCCATTAAAAAGTAGCTTACGACATGCAGTAGCCTGAACACTATTGATTCTATTTACTTAGTCCTACCTAGGCACAGTGTTTATTTCCCATAGCAAATCCATCAGTGATGAATAAGTGGGTTCATCAGCTCCTGTCCAAAGATTTGCACTTGCTTACTGGAGGGAATCCTGCATCATCTGTTATCCACATGCTGTCCTCAAGGGTCATCATTAGCTAGGAAAGAGCCTGTTATTTCTCGTATGCCATTCTCTAGACACACTCAAGGCACCTCCTGAAGTCTTTCTGGGTTCTTGAAGGCCACCCATTGTAGCAGCCAGGCCTTGAGGGTCTCACCAGCCTTGACTGTCTCTGTCTCACTGCGACCACTGCCCAGCATGCCCAGGACCATCAGACCCTGCCCCGGCAGTGAAGCAGCAGAGCCGGTCTCTGGTGTCCCACAGGCCTGGCTGGCCAAAGGCCCCACTGAGTTGGGTCCTCCCCTCCCCTCCCCTCCCCTNCTCCCTGATGCCCAGGGCTGGGGCTGCCTCACTTCTGGGATGGCAGGATGAGCCCTGACTTGTGAGGTCCTGTCCTGCTGCCCTGGGAAAGAAGTACCCTAAAGGTCCTTGTCCTTTAGGGAATAGCTGGCATTTCTGCATGCTGACAGTAACCACTATAAAATCCTAATATATCAGACTCATTGTAAGAGTTGGTAACACTGATACTAAGGGGCCAAGCAAAAAATCCTGCTATTTATGAACATTGAGAACTAGAGATTTTCTTTTCAAGGAGCTGTTAGTAAGTGAAGTATTTGCCCAAGCTATGGACAGAAACAAACATGGATCACCAGGAAGAAATGAAAGGGGCCAGGATAACAACAGCATGAAAATACTGCAGCCATCATCTTTTCTCCTGCTTGGGCCAGTTTCTTGACTCCACCTTAGCCTCCCTCTGAGCACTCTAAAGTCCACACTTCCTCACTGCAAGGGCAACAGGACAGAGGTCTCTGTAAGAGCCCTAACAGGCCATACAGAATCAGATGATCCACCATTTGGATCCACAGTTGCAAATATTCAAACACAGTTTGCTACATCTGTTCTACAGCCCAGACCACTGTCTGTCTTGATTCATTCAGGATTTAACCATCAGCTGGAGCATGCCCTCTGTCCATGAGAGGGAAAGAGTGCATCCACCAAACAGCCACATTTGTGATGCAGTCCCCACTTTGACTGACCATCTCCAACCCTGGTTCTAAGAACCCTCTGGATTTCTGTTTGACAGCAAGTAACATAAGCTGTTTACACAGGAGATCCCAGGCTCTGCTCACAGCTGTGTGAAACCAGAAGGCAGGACATTTCTACCTTTGCTGGAGCTCTCCTCTCTAAGCCATCCATCTTATGCTTTCTTTTCTGTGACTATTCCCAAGAGACTGGTGTTGCAGGGTCTTTCATCTCCATTGTACTGCCCATCAGTCACATTCCCAGACATGCTTTTTGACCTTCTTCCCAGCCTGCTGGCCTGCTAACAGGAGCCATTTTATATCAATATTACACAGCACATTGTGAAAGGTGAGCCTTCCATACCCCTGCCAAAGCTGCCCCTCACAGCTTTCCATCGAAGTGGGTTCTCTTCTCTGTGCAGCCTGCCTGTGCCTGGAGAGCACCCAATTTGGGTAGCAGGCAACTTACCACCTCTGAATCAAACATTTTTAGGTGTTGCTTTCAAGTTTTATTAATGTTTATTAATTCCTGTTGATATCTTGCCAAAAGCATTTTTTGGAGAATGGCAAAACAGTTAGAAGGTATCCACACTCTTCTTCGTTGTTTTTTTATCCTGGATGCTGCACAAATTGATTATTAGAGAAAGACTAATTCATTATCCACAAATAGTTCATAAGCCAAATGCACTGCTACCTGAACACATTTATTTTCAGCTGAAGTATTCTTTTCTGTTGAAGTACGCTGCTTCAGAAAGTCCTTCACTTCTGAAGCATGACAACAAGAAATTGCTATGTAAATCTAGGGGCAGAGGATGACTAATCCTTAACCCCAGCACTTGGAAAGGTGACAGGTCTGTATTTTATTTACCAGTTACAGCACAGCAAGGGAAGAATTTACTCCCTTCAGTCTGAGTTTCCAGCAGGAACACTTGGAGAACTCTCTGCATTTCTAAAGAACTTTAGGCAGTAATACTTGAAGCCTCACAATTTCTCAAACAAGGGTAACAGCAGGAAAGAAAACTACAGCAACTTGCCATTGAGAAATTACCCAAATCACAACTATCTTTCAGGAGCTCAAAATGTATCACATTTTTCTCTTCACAGTCAGCCAGTGTCCCAGATAATGCATTTAATTATTTTTTCATTCTCCATATAAATAGGCCCATCATCTGCAAAAAAGATAATTACATTCTAACAAGGAATCTGGAAGAACATTCCCCAAGAAACAAGACATGACCAAGTATTAATGTAAGAAAACACACAACTGAGTATTATGAACAAAGCTGAGACCATGTGCCATGGTCTGTCTGTAGTTGTCAAAATGTTCAGGTGTCTACCATCCTGTCACAGACATTTTAAACATGCACTCTGCAGATGGGAGCTGGAATATAGGTCCCTAGGTAACTCTGTAATATCATTACTTTTATATTTCTCTTTCACCACTAACCAAACGTATTTACCTATTCATAAGACTCAGATCCGAGTGTACAAAGCAATCCCCATTCTCAGTGCTACAGAAATCTAAACAGAAAACCCTCATGTCTTCTTTTTAACCCAAAACAAGGTTGCTATACAAGGACTTAAATGACAGACAAATTTCTGATGAAGAGGTAGCAAGTCTCCCATCTCCTCACATAAGATTAGATAATGACCTATTAGCTCTTCCTGGCTGGACTTACTGGTATTGTCACACTCATAGATCTGCACATTATTGTTGTCCCAGGGCATGCCTAACTGGTGAAAGTGAGCAGAAGTGGCAGAGCTACCTCAGGATGGCGACCTCTGTGTGCAGAACACTTCATAGTACATATCCCCTTTCTCAAAACCATTATTTCTCTCCTTCTATGGGGAAATAGATATTCTGAAACACTACAGCCTTTATTCAGAGGGTTCACATAGAGGAGCATTCCAGTACTACTATAGAGGAATAATTTATGCCAGTTCTGCTGGGGAAGTCTTAAGCCTCCTTTAAATTCATCACACAGTTCTGCAAACAGAAAGGAAATGTAAGACACTGTTAGCAAGTAGAAAACCTTTTACATCAGCTCTCTGGCACAAAAGCAACACTTTTTGAGTCTGTCCAGAAAACAAATCTAGAGACATAAAGCAATAGTAAAGCATGACTAGGTTGTGCTGTTTTACTATTCCCTATTAAATGCTTTCATGCGGACAGTAAAACTCTGCTTCATGCCCTCTAAAACACAACAGGACAAAACAGCAAAGTTTTGCTTTCCAGAAACAGAGAGTAGGACAAATAAGCACAGATAATATGTTTTCTCTCAAACTGGCAGTGTTTTCCTTAATTCTGCAACGATGCAAAGTTTTGATTACTTT
Source organism: Aegithalos caudatus (assembly GCA_013389925.1). Taxonomy (NCBI): domain Eukaryota; kingdom Metazoa; phylum Chordata; class Aves; order Passeriformes; family Aegithalidae; genus Aegithalos; species Aegithalos caudatus. The sequence goes on from WEIU01003056.1 coordinate 66,924, forward strand.
AGAACTTCATTTTTGGAAACAGGAAGTTCCTTTACTTAGCCATTCCCAAAGAAAAATGGGCTGTTTCATTATTGTAAATTATTGAGGTTTACTCAAGTTACTTAGAACATTAGTTTTAAATAATCTAATGTCAACTAGATTATTAAGCTCTGGCAATATTCAATGGCATGACAACACCACAAATACCTATTGTAATTCTAGGAGCTATATGCTTATAGGGCTTTCCTATATTCTGTAATGTATCAAGGGTAAATTCTGTTTATTTCAGTTCCATAGACTAACTCCAAAGATGAGGAAAAAAGCAAGAGCATCATGTCATTACTTGCAACTGCAAAGCTGTTGCATACAAAGATTTGCTTTTTTAATCTTTTTTTTTTTTTTTTTTTTTTTTTTTTTTTTTTTTTTTTTTTTTTTTTTTTTTTTTTTTTCTTTCCTTATTTTAAAGGACAACCTGTATTCCAAAGGTTTCAGAGACACAGACAAAAAGTGTCTGGGAAGGTAAACTAAGGCAACATAGAGGAACTTATTTATGTCTTTTATTCAAGGTCTCACAACAAGTCAAAAGTATCACCAAAAATAGTAGAACTTCCCAATTCACAGTGCAGGGCTTATCTGGGTTTTGGGGACTACAATGTACACAGAAAAGAAATCTATTGTTATGAGCCCTGAAAAACCTCTACAATTCCATACTACGCAGTTGCAAGAGGACCAGATGTCACTGTGCATTTGTTATGTGTCTGCTGGTAAACATGGTGTCAGCACGAGATTTTTCTTTTAACAGAAGGAAAAGTAGGCAATATACGGATGAAATACTAGTCTTAGAATAAAAGTTCAGAAGAACGAAAGCTCTGAATTTCTTACTCCATGGCACATTCTGGTAACATCTTTCAGTCTCCTGAGCAATGGAGGTAAGATGGATTCCCTCAGAGGATCCCTGATGCCAGATGCTTGCTGAGGGACATTTTAGGCATCCCTGGAACTGATGGTAAAATTGAATTCAGAGCCCAAAGGGATATACCCCTGCCTTGTAATGAATATCAGACTGCTGGTGACCTTGTCACCACCCTATCAGAGCAAAAATTAGAAAAATCATTTGCAAATAAAGGATATGAAGAGAATGAATGCATTAAATTTAAGATTTTTTTCAAAAGGAAATATTTTTACTTGCACAGAAGTGCTTAAATTGATCACTTTACAGGACCAAAGTGTACTTTGGGTCTTCTTGTTGAGCAAAAGATAGTAATTGAGGTGTTGTCCCCAATAATTGTACAGTGACCTGCAGACAGTCCTGTGCTGTCAGATAATAGTTGAGATGGAAATGATATTAGTGTGGTTGATGAAAAGGTGCAGCATGTTTTCATCTTTCACAACTTGGTCAGTTTCTCTGAAGAGTGAATAGAGGAAGGAAAAGGAATATTCAGTTCCCTACTGCTATCCTGCCTGCTGAAACATCTGTAGATGCTGCACTTCTACTAGCTCCATAATCCAGACAAGTTTGAAGAAAGCAAAATCTGCACTCAAGAGCTGGCACAATTTTTCATAATTCATTTCTGTGCAAATGCTAAATAACTATCCTGGACTAGAGGAGAGCACTTCAGGATGATGCTGGGGTACAGAATTGTAACCCAAGATTTGCATTGTTTCCCTTCAGCACTGATTTTTGCTTAGTGTTACAGTCTGATCTTGAGTCATTAATGGAAGCTTTGAGCTTATATAATAACTGGGCAGTATTCTCCAGGGGATGGAGTGAGTACCTAGTGTATTGATTCATGTAATTTCTCTGTGGGCATTTCCCAAACCTACCTCCTCAGAGTATCTAAGTAGTCTAATGTATCTTCCTATTCTATTGTTCAAAATGGCTAAAAATGCTTAGTAACTTCATTAGAATTTTCTGCTAATGAGGCTCTGTTTTCTGATGTAAAATGATAATGTGTCAATACTTCATAACTGAGATGTGTTGGAGAGGTTTTCTTCCTTTAGCCAGATATTTAAAATAGCTAGTGATGTGTGATGTATATTTTTAGAGGCTGTCAGGCAATGCTATTTTTGATGATACAATATGTCTGTTTTCCCTTACCACACAGGAAGACAGTGATGGTGGACTGAACATGTTTTTCTCCCCAAATAGCATGTCTTTGGGGAAATATCAAGAGAAGTGACAATACATAAACAAGACAAGCAGCATAATTTAACAGTCCATGCCATAAGACCCATTATCTAATTGAAAGAAAGAAAATATTTTGTGGCTTATTTTTTCCAAGGAAATTAGTTTTTTATCAACCTTAAACCTACTCCTGCCTTCCCTGAATTCAGTAAAGAATTGACTGATTGACTGTGTTCAGTCAGACCTCAGGCAATGCACTTATTAGTGTTGTTGCTGTTAGTGGATTAGAGAGGAGTCTGCTAATAAGTCAGCATTCTAATACCAGGATCAGTATCACAAAGTAGCAGAGAGAGGCTGTAATTTGTGAGCTGGTTTGTGGTGAGAGAGCTGTAGGTGTATGCAGTGGGAGTATAATACAGGCACCAGGACTGTGTTGTGATTCATGTTATAGATCTTAATATAAACTAAGAAGGAAAACACATGTATTAAGGACTACAGTGTGCCTACTCCTTGCAGGGACCACAGAAGTAGAGGGGTGTGGTCTCTCTACCCAATGGTCTTGGGATTGGCAGCTAATGCTGTGCCAAAGGTGTTCATGACAGCACTGCCTTTCCTGTTTAAGACCAGATGCAACAGAGAGCTAAGTTCAGCTTTGCCCTTTGCACACATAAACACAATTTTTCTGCAATTAAAAACAAACAAAACCCCAAGCAAAACAAAAATCACCCATAGAATTGTAAAGACTTCTAGTAAAATGAAACAAAATCCCAGAAGGACATCAATATGGATGCTAACACCAGCTGAAGACCTCTGTTTCTTCAGCAAAAGGAAGGAGCAGAATCTGCCCATGACATAAAATCCTTTCTTGGTAACACTACTGGTTCAAACTCTGCTTAAACTGTGATGGTCTGTAGAAAGTAAATAGCTGCTTGTGACCTGGTTGGCTTCTACAGGACTGAGCATTTGCACCACAAGCCAGTCTACTGCCTTCCAATCTCATCCTTTAACAAAACAATTGGCTAAAAGACTGTTCTGACACAAAAAAGAATGAGCCTCGGCAGGCACATGACACCTAGCAAAGTACTCCAATTCTGAATGCTGAAGTTAATATATTGTTCCTAATTAACCCCAACCAAACCTTCACAGACTGCCCCGAAGCTAAAATTGAAATGAGTTTTTCCCTTTGTGTGGAAAACCAAATAGAACCC
>WEIU01003057.1:0-11657 GCA_013389925.1 Aegithalos caudatus
AATCAATATTTTATGTTCCAAAAAAAGTTAGATTATGAAGAGGTACCTTGTCCATAATTCCCATTGCCTTGATTTTTGCAGATTCACTACCCAACTCACTAAGCTGATGCTTTCCCAGTAGCAGTTCTTGTGGAATCTCATCATCATCACCTTAAAAAAAAGTAAAAAATCAACAATCATATTTTTAAAAAGACTTCTAGGAAAACAGTATTTTTTATTCCAATATGAAAACACTAACTGAAAAAAAGAGCTGATTGTCCAAATAACCAGCATCTAATGGTTCCACATAATTAGCATCTAATAAAGACTGTTAATGACACCTTTTAGTTGTGTTGAAACAATGAATACTGTATTCAGTATGACGGGTTCTGAAATACCATTTAAGAGCCTAACATGAGGCATGCACTTCTGAAAGTAACAAACTGAAAATTCTTAAAATAGCAAACCCCACTTATTGCAGTACTTATGCCATTATTTTCAATTCAGTAAAACAAATCTTTATCTATTGTAGCCCTAAAGGTCAAATCTGGGCAAGAGCAATAGATGAAAAACACATAAAAATTAATTAAGCAGATTGAGATAATCTGAGTCTTAATTGTATTTAACATTAGACAAAAATCATGTTACCAGACACAGATCTTTTTAAGTTCAACATTGAATACACTATGGCTTTAAAAACTATACAGACTTGTATACTATGCCCCTTCCCTTGTTTTAATCCTGCTACAAAGATGGTAGGAAAAAAAAATAATTAATGTTAAATCATCCATTTCAAAAGAAAGTCACCTTTGGCAACATGAACTATTTCCTTAGACACTTAGCTAAAGAGGCTGTTTTTCCACTGAAACATGTAACTGATTCAGTGTCTTAGCCACAAATTCACAAGAATTCTGCTGCCTCAACTGAATAATCATATCTGCATGGAGCGGATGTGTGATAATGTGCCTCAGACATTCCTATCAAGAGAACCATCTTGTTTACATGTTTGGCACAAGGTAATGCCCTAATGACATCCCAAAGAAGTATTCTTTCTACTCCAAGGGGACTACTCATGATGATTTATGCCCCTTTTGGATTCTGCAGAGAGGAGGAAGAATGATCTCCTTCAGGCAGCGGCAAGTGAAACTGGAAAGGTAAAGGCCACCACTCAAGTCAGAAGCCATATAAATCCAGTATGCCCTAGCAAGTTATCACTTGAAATTATACTACCATGAAAGAAGTTCAAAAACATGAATACAGTTTTTTCTCTTGTGTTTCTAACTGGGGCAAGCATTTTGAAAATTACTGATGTATTACCAAAAGCTGTAAAATCCATGTCTTCCAGATTTTCCAAAATATTCTCTATTGAAGCAGTAAACCTTTTGAAGGTTGAAGAATCCATCATTTCTGGTGAAAAAAAAAAAAAAAGGGAAATTCATAAACAGTTATCTTAAATATAAAGCAGAAAATATAAACTGTAGAAAATAAATCTTCTATAATTACCTTCAGGTGTTAGTTTAGGTTCATAAGCTTTCCTCTTCTTTTGTTTTTCTTTCTTCTTCATTTTTCTAGCCACTAATTAAGAGAATAAACATCTTTCTCAAAACTTAAAGAAAGGATTATTTACATTTCTTACACTTGTACTAAATATTCCATGTAATGATGTCTATTTTAAAATGTTTAACATATCCATTAAAAAAAGCACTAGTATTATGGAATACAATTAAATCCTTGTAATGATCAGTTACCCTCACTGAGGCTAGGAGGAGAAGAATAATCATCCACATCAGAGTCATCGGGACTGCGATTACGGTAACGGCCACTACCAGAAATCCTCCTTCCTTCATGATAATGACCACTTCTCCTATGGTCACCAGAACTTCTTCTGTCATGCTCTTCATACTCCCAAGCTTCATCTCTATCCTTTTTGTGTCTCTTACGAGAAGCTAAAAATAAATGCATTTTCATTTTAAATACAAAACTTACAAATTTAATAGTTCAAAATCGAACATTTTTAAACATTTAAAAGATGTGCAGATGTAGGGCTTAGGGACATGGTCTAGTAGTGGACTTTACATTACTTGTATGATTGGACTTGATGGTCACGAAGGTCTACGATTTGCAAGTCCAACACTCTTGTATAGCTGTTCTCTAAATCAAATGGACACACTAAAGTTACCAGATACAACTCTGTTATGGATTATTTATTTTAATGTTTTCTTTGGAATTACAGGAAAATTGTGCTTGAAACTGTCAAGAGACCATAAATATGTAAAAGTATGAATTTACAGGGCATCTGTCTTTTTGTAAGCGAAGTTGAACAAATCAAAATAAGTTTCATCCTTTTATAAGATAATATTGAGATAATTTCCTCAGTTATCTAAATTGTAACAGTTACTGGGTGTCCATATTCCAATTCAGTGATTGGTAACATACCAAGTTCCAGTGAGACTTGGTAATCTATTTTCTAAAAGGTACTCTGTTTTGCCAAGACAACTAAAATTTTGCCTTGATATATACCACAGGAAATTTGTGTAAAGGAGAAAGCTGGACTCACAATTCTACCACAGATAACTATTCTAATTAATTTTCAGGCAGGACCAAAAAGCTCAGGAAAGTAAATTTTGAAGAAGTTGGAGAAAATATTGCATACAGAAATTCAGTGGAAATAAAACGGGGGAGCAGAATGACAATTCTGTTACTTTGAAAGTCTTGTATGTTTTGAAGTTGACAGAGTGCTCAGTTTTAACAGAGTAGGAAATGGATGAGGAGGTAGCTTCCTGCATGAAATCAGCCAACTTTACATTTTTAAACATAATCTACTAAGCTACCAAAGAGATGTCTAACATGGACTGTACTGCAAAGATCAAAACACTTCCAAAACATCACATTCTATACTGGCATTGTTGCCAATTTATTGCTTCTGGACCTGTATGTAACAGTCCTGATATTGTGTGTCTCTACCAAAGTCTCCTTGGCATGACTCATATGTATAAGTCATACTGTTTTCTGTGCAGAATGGCTCAAAGCATTTATACAGAACTGGAACTGAACTCTGAAGTTCTTACATAACCCATTAATTAAGGAAAAAAAAAAATGTATATGTATATATAATACCAGGTTACATTCAGTATATGGTTATAGTCAGCAGTCAGCCCAGGATCAGATCTGATAAAAATAACACATAAGGGAACACTTCTGTTTAGCAATGAACCCTAGAGGTTTCAAATTCCAAAAATGTAATAGAAGTGGTCCAACTCTTTGGGCCATGTAATAGCTCAGGCCCAAAGTTGTACTGCATCTGGATCAGAGTTCCTTCTGGAAAAGTACAGTATGTTCATGATGGCAGAGGTACTAGCACTGCCTAAAACAGTTGAGAGATTTAACTGTGACTGATGAAATGGTGAGCCATCTGAGACCACTCAGCAGGTAGGAAATTGGCTGGATGGTCACACCCAAAGTGTGTGTGAGCCCGGAGCCCCCCATAAGCAGGGGTGCAGCCTCTCGGCCGCCGCCCTGCGTGCCCAGCTTCATTTGCCCAGAGGGCCTGGCTCGCAGCACAGCGTGGGACTGCGCCGGACAGTGGAGCTGACGTCTGGGAGGGTTTTTGTTGTGCCGTTGGAACCCTGATCTGGAATAGTTGATGGACAGAGCTCTTGGTTAATGACTCATCATGTCAGTGCCTTAATGGTCAAATGGAGATGGGGTCAGCACTGTAACATCTTGGTGACACTGACACTGAGAGCAGATGACACAGAGCTGTGTGGTGGACTGGAGGGATTGTGACAGGCTGTAGAGGTTAGCCTGTGTAAACTCTTTCACAAGGACATGGAGTCCTAGGGTAAGGGGCAATGAGTTGAAACTCCAAGAGAGCAGGTTTAAATTAGAGATCAGAAATAAATTCTTTATGTGGGGATGGTGAGGCACTGAGCAGGTTGCTCAGTGAAGCTATGGATGCCTGGGAATGTTCAAACCTAGACCGGACAGGGCCCTGAACAACCTGGTCTAATGGGGCATTCCTGCCAATGGCAGGGAGGTTGGGACTAGATGACCTTTAACATTGCTTCCTAACTCTAACCCAAACTATTCTATGATACCTGGAGTAAATGTGCTAGAGAAGTAAGAGTTCTATGGGAAAAGGCTTTACACATCTTAACTGATTCCTTTACCCCATGAGACAGCGTTTTGTGAAGGTAGATGGCGCTTTCTCCATTTTACAAACAATCTGTAACACTAAGCTCTGTAGGATGAATTCTGACCCCAAGTAAAGTAACTTACAAGAAAAGTAACTTACATTATTGCTGTCAGAATTTTAGACTGACCAGTTTATAAATGCTGCGTGACAAAACAGAATGTGTTACTTCTGCTAGCTCTATGAGACAAATAACAGGAGCATTGGAGCAGCTATTCACAATCACTGCTCTACCATATTTATTTTGAAGTCAATAAAATTGACTAAAATTTAAGTATTAATAACATTTCAAGAGTTAGGATTGATTTTATACATAAGTAAATACTATTTGGAATATAAACACCCAATTTCCTTCTGAATTCTGCCAAACATTTATGCAGTATCACATTTAGTAATTATTGTAAGAGAATGACTTCATCAATCTTTAATTTCCCATTATTTAGTTTAATGGCATGTCCCTTCTTAATGAAATATTCAAAGAAACTTCTCTTTTTCTATACTGATCACTACTTCATATTTTTTTAAGTTGCTTTAAGCAAACAGATTAATTAAGAAATATATTTCTAACAATACAAGCCTATTCAGTGTACTTGCCACAAGTATTTAACTTTTCATAATTTTGTCTTGTTTTAAATTTAATTCAGTTCTACAGTATTCTTTAAGAAATACTGTATTTTTAAACCAGATGTACTCGCTGAGTTGATTAGAATGATGTTTCTCTTGAGTGGATAAAATGAAACTAGAATTCCTCAAGGCATATAACTATTGTACAAGTTTTCCTTAACTTGTTCTACTTTATATTTAAGAATTTCAACAGTCACTGTGGCTAATATATAGATTAAGGTATTTGAAATCTTGACAATTCTCTCCATTCCCAACCGACTTTGCTCAGTGAATTTTTTCTTTAAATTCACTGTTCCAAATTATTAACATCATATACAGGTGATATGATATGGTAAAAAGATAATATAAAAATCCTGAATGAAGCAAGTCATCATTAATCCTTTGCCATAATTTAGACTGATTACAATTTACCTCAAGACATCATATTCATGCATAGAGCATTATTCAGCTATAATTAAAAGTGAAAACAAACAGAAGGATGTTCTTTTCAGCATCTTTGATAAAGATCAAAGGTAACAGTGTTATAATTTTCATGTGCAAAAAAAACCCCCACAGTGTATATGTTGGAGGAACAGTTGCATACTAAGAAGCAGAACAAATAAATCTTTCTCTTTTGGACCTTAAGAAATACTAAACCCCAAAGCATTGTATTTTATGAAAGTTCATTAAGATGTTTCTATAAACCAAGGTGCAAAACTTGGGAAAAAATCATTATAAGCAAGATTCCTTCTCATGCTAACAGGCTTTTCGTGTAGCCCTGCATGGCTACACAGCTCAGACTGAACTGATTCACTTTGTTCTGAACAGTAACTGTACAACCATAGAAACTAACCAACCATACTTCTATCAATAGGTAGGAAACCCCTTCCTAACTTAGAGGCAAATAACAATTTGTTTTTTCCTTAGGAATTCTGTTCAATTGCATAGCAAAATTCTAAATAGAAGCTTCCTCTCCTCCTTTGAAAACAGTAAATTCAAGAATAGTAGAAGCAGCAAATGGTATTTTGAGAATTCATCAAGAATAACTTCTGTTTTTCAGGGAATATGATGAGAAATACCAGATGAAATATTTTCAGAAACTTCTGTGCAGTAAGATTCTCAATTTATTATATCAGAAAAATTCAAGAAGGGATCTTTCCCTTTTCTTATCAATAAAACTAAGAATAATTCAAGAATTTATTGAATTAAATTTCTCTGCATACACTTGTGCTTCTTTAGAGTATTTTTTCCTTAATCTGAATAATTAGAAATGTTTAATGGTACAACTGAAAGGCAAAAAATAATACCTAGGGAGAAGTTTCCAATAAAGAAATCAGGAAAATAAAATTAACAACTCACTGCTTTTCATCTTGAATGACAAATTGCAATTGAGTAATTTTTCTTGGGTTCTTGGCCAGGCAGTTGTCAGGACAGAAAATTTGGGACTGTATGTTTTAGGGCAGCCAACTTAAAAAATGTGTATCTTTTTGTAAAAACAAAATATTAACTTTTTTTACCTTAAGGAAGAGAATTATATACTACTTACATTCAAAAGCTTCTTCGCTGTCATTGTCTTCATCAGAACTGATTTCAGCATATTTTGGTTTCTCATTAACTGTGCTACGCTTGCGCTTGTTCATTTTCACACGTTCACAAAGTGGCATGGTGGATTCAATTTCTGCCAGGAGCTCAGGAGGCAACTCCTTTAACACTGACTGATCTATGCTACCTATTTGTAGAGAGTAAAAAGAGCAAATGTGAACCTGAAGATAAAAAAGAGGGCCCAATACTACAGTCTTTTCTCAGGAATCACTCACAGGATAACCACTAACAATCAGTTAAATCACAGTTAGATAGACCTGAATGTAATTGACAGCCTTTTTTTAAAGTTCACACTACAATTAGAAATAATAACACAATAAACTGCATACCATTTCCTTCAAAAAAATATTTTGTCAGTCATAAAAATGAATTACCTTTGCATCACCTTTTGCATTACCTTTGTAGAATGATATCCTTGCTCTACTCCACAAAGTTCAGCCTTATTTCAGTTCATCCTCTGAATTTATCAGGTTTTCTAACAGTCGTAAGTGAATTATGGATTCTTAGTGCCTCCTTAACATTTCTGTTTACTATCATTCATAGTAATTAGTGTACACAAGACAGTAATATTCCCTTTTCCAGTAAGGAGAGAACCTGTAGCAAAACTTGTGGGATCATATCCCTAAACACAGGCCAAATCATTGACAACTCAGCTTTTGCTTCCAATTTTTTTTTACCTCCTATTAGTAGTTTGATGATGCAACACAAATTGTTGCTTGATTTTTTTAAAAAACAAAATTGAAACATTTTTATTTAATACAGACAAACACCTAGCTGAACCACAAATCAGGTTTCTTTTCCACAGTGATAAACAGGTAGACAATATCACCAGTTTCATCACTTTGAAACCAAGATTAAGCCCACATGTAGTCAGAATGACAGAAATTTGCAGACAAAATTTTTCCAACAAGGAAAACCAAATTAATTCAAAAGTATTTCTTTAGGGTTTATTTATTCGATGTCTTTTTTCTTATTTATTGAAGACCCTATTACACAGATTTGCAGGTTGTCAGACTAAACTAAACTGTTAGTTTTCCAGTAACAGAAGAAGCATTTTTGTCATAAGTGCCTCTCTCTCCTTCCCAATGCGTACTATATTATTTGGAGAGGAAATCACCTCCAAATTGCTATACACACATATTCCTCCAAAAAACCCTATCCCCTGGATGATAACATACTTTTAAATTGCATTCACTACATCACTATGCTAACCTTCTAAAACTTATTTTCATTTTTCTGTTACTATCCTAACTTCTAATGCAAGAAAGTCCTTGGAGTTTTTCTTTCTGTCTTCAAACATCTTTAACTGGAATTAGAAGAGTCTTACCATGAGATTCCAGCATCAAAATATATTCTGCAAGTCATCTCATTTAAGTGTATTTAAAAAAAACAATTTAACAAATATTGGGGTTTTTGAAGTGACATAGTGAAACATATACAAAGTAAAGTGATGGGTAAAGTTGTCCCTGCTTCCTTCACATTGTGCCCACTATTACCTATTTGTGTTAGGTTGCCATCCTTATACAATCACCATGTACCAAAGCTACCTAAAATGATCAATATAGCTTTTAAAAATGCTGTAAACCATTTCATGGTGCATTTGGCTGTATTTCTTGGTTAGTGATTAATTTTGTGGGCTATGCACTTGACCTCAGACAGGTAAAAGTACGGTAGCATGGGCAGACCATTTCCCCTGTGTGTACCAGCAGCTGACTGGATGACAGCGAGGTCCCAGCTGGATGCTGCAGAGCTGTGCACCTGAGCACTGTGTCCCCATATTTTGTATCCCTGTGCACTGCATGAGAAGCTTACACCTAGCCCCAGAATGCAGAAAATTTACATATACAAGTTTTAAGACAATTTCCACTGATGAAATTCATAGAGGGCTGTAAATCCAGGTTCACTAATACGTACTTTCAATTTTATGCCTGTTGGTAATTTCATTAAAATCAGCAGGACTACACATATAGCATGAAGTCTGCAATAAATCTGGCCAAACAAAAACATTGCAAAAGACAGCTATAAGTAAATGAACAAAAGTTGTATTAAATCCTTAAATAACAAGCAAATCTCACGGGCTATTCTATTGTCTCCTAGGAATATCTGTTCTTGCTTTCTTTTCTCACTGACTTTTCATTTTGTACTCATTCCTTAAATATAAATCAAAAATCACACCATTCATTAGACAAGTGAAAAAAATGTACTATTTTAAATATTTGTAAAACTAATTTTATTTCTGTCTCAAAACTTTCAAGTTTCTATTTCTCCAATGCTAAATTCAACTACTGCTTTATTTGCACTCTTTCCTGTCACAGACATTTCAGATTACTGTATAAGCTTACCCATTTTTCTTTTATTAGGAAATAGGTAAAGCTTACTTTATTCAAGTAGGGAACAGCAGAAGAGAGAACAAATAGAATTATTATAAAAGTCTCTATAAGATACCATTGAAGTTTTTCTTTCTGTCACAACGTTCCCTGAAGTGTGTCACATACCCAGTTTTCTTAGCTGCTGAGGATTGTAAACAATCAAATCTATAGAGTTTTACTTATGTGGTACAAAAAAGTTAAGCATGACTGTACACATATGCATAATTTTAATATACATGGAGAAGGACTTACCATCCTTTCTGAAGAAAATCAGGGACATTCTGTACTTCTGGTCAAGTCAAGAGCTTGTTAGTATTTATTGTAGTCAACTATGCTACCTTGAGTCAGGGCAGCCCCAAAGTCACTAGAAATATCTTACTAAATTCCTTCTCTAGTATCTCCTATTTTATAATGTAGGCACTATTTTTTTTTATTCAGAGTGGTAAAGAAATACTTACAAGAATCCAGTTCACCTAAGAATCCAGTCACATGGCAATAAGAATTAGGTTATAAAGCACATACTAATGCCTTTTCAGTTTATGGGAAACTTTTCTAAAACAATTAATAGAATATGTAGCACAAACACCTTTAAAATCTACAAATCCACGTACAATCACTTTCAAATTTCCAAACTTTTTGCTAAGTTTGCTAAGACGTAGTACCTAATTCCATGTCTTCACTTTATTCAGTTACTAATATGCATGGCTTTTTAAATAGTAAAGAGAAAGTAGCTGTACTAAAAAGTTACTTGACAATCTATTATAGTGCTTAAATATCTTGCTGAAGAACTGTCAGCACCAATGGAAAAACTCCATTTTCTGCAAAGTGTGCGATCAATGTACACCATATGCCTGAGATGAGACTACAGGCATGTGTATTCGTCAGATGTAATTTTCACATAATTTCAAAACTTCTGTATCTATTAAAGCAAACAACAACAACAACAACAACCAACCAAACAAAAACAAAACCAAAAAAACCCCAAACAACAACAACAACAAATCCCAAACAAACAAACAAACACCCCCAAACCCAAAACCAAAACCAGAAGAAAGGTACCATCATAACAAAATATTTTTCTTATTGCCAGGAAGAGCATTCTAACAAACTCCACACTGGTGAGACTGAAGGGAACACACAGAAGAACAATTCATTTCAAAGAACTGCATACATGAACAGTCACTTCTACACGTGCTTCTCCAAACATATGCAATGCTCTCCACAACTGACATGCAAGTTATTTGCCAGAGAAGAACAAATTCTGCATTTTGCTTGATTGCTATCACCAAAACGTTTCTAAGCAAAGATATTAATAAATCCTCATCTACCACTCAATGTCCACTGACCCTCAAGAAGTGTATCTTCTCACCAATCATTTCTTTACAAAGTATAATATAATTAACGATCAATCAGAGAATTTCACTGAGAAACTAATTAGTCTGTAAGCCTGGTCCCATATCTTAATATAGTCTGGGAAGCTTTTCAAAGGGTTTTACTGTATATACTAGAAAAATTTCTATAAATATCTAGAGGATATAGTATTTCCTTTCTCCACATATGGCTTAAAAAACTAATGGGAAAGAACAGATCTTATTCACAGTTCAGTATTATGTTTTGCAGCTTCAACTTTGTAGAACAGCTTTAGCTAATATTTATGCATATGTAATCTTTAGGAGGATGCAATATCACCTTGTATTGACTTTGCAAATCAAGTAGATCTTCCCAATCTATGCATATCATCCTTCAGGAGAGGTTAAACATTAAAAAAGGTAGCATTCTTATGGATTTTTGCTGGGTCCATTCATTACGGACAGCACAATTATTTTTTGATGTAACAATCTGTGTTCATATTAGTTTCACCTGGCTTGATGTAAAAACTTCAAACAAGTACCTATGGAAAAGAGGATGATTCTTACTGATGCTTAGGTGAGCTTTCCAGGATCAGAGAGGCTGCTCCTATCACAAAATCAAAACCAACATGAATAAACTCTTATTTTCTCAGTAATAACTTATCCTTGCTTTCCAATTTATGGAAAATAAATGCATGGTTTAGATCAGATCTTGGTACAGTTTCCTGTGAACTACAAGCCATCAAGATTAAAATACAGTTAGAAATCTAAACTCTGAATTGCTACTTTCATAACTATGAAACAGTTAAAATAGTGGAAGCACAAATATTATCTTTTCCATTTTTGTGTGATAATTGTCTGCAATAAACAAAACTGCAGTTAAAGCAAATTCCTCATAGTAATCTATATATCTTGATTTTAAAATGCAACTTTTTCCAACTATGAAGACATCATATGAAAGAACACACAAGGATCTGAGAGGGGAACAATGCCACCTGTTTGGGGTGAGGATATGAACCTTCCCATTTCTCTGCATTTTGGAATTGAAGTTTAAGCACTGAATTTCTACATTAGAGAACTGTTACTCACTTTCATTTGGACATTAAAAATAAACCCCTACTGACTGCAGCTCCGTTGTACCTTTTTCTTGTTCCTTTTTTGTCACAAAACACATTACCTGGACTTTTGTTATTTAGCTGATGACTAATATATCCAGTCTTTATTTAATTCCACAGAGACTAAGCTCATGTTCCTTGAATATCCTCTCTGAGCATTTGATAAAGGATATTCCTCCCTTTTCTAATAAAAGCTTACAGTCTAACTTTCCTCTTATGTCAGGCATATATATGCAAGAAGGAAAGCAGTTTTTTTCTGGATTAGCTCAACCAAACCTCAAACCTCTGCTAAATTAAATAAAATATCCTTATTCCATGAGAGGAGTGCTGCTGTCTTGTTGACTAGCCATGTCACTGTAGCTGCAAAAGCAGCAACTTGAAGGTTGAATCTACAGCAAATACTCAGGCAGATAAGGTTGTGTTTTAGATAAGAAACTAAAATTAAAAA
>WEIU01003059.1:3646-14895 GCA_013389925.1 Aegithalos caudatus
AGAACAGGTCACTTTTTGATGAGACTAAAAAAAAGAAAAATAAAAAAGGAAATGTTAGGCAAGGATATAATATATCAGAAAATGATAAATATCTAGTCTTATCTAAATAATGGCCTTTTACTCAAAGGTTGCGAGGCTTTTGTTTGTGGAGATTTGTTTTGTTTTGTTGTTTTTTTCCAGAAGAAAAATACACCCATACCCATACCCACCCCATTTTTCTCTGTTTAGGCTACAAATTATTTCTATCACTGGATATTTGTTGTTGGAGGTTGGGTATTTATTTTGTGTTAGTTGAATTTTTTCCATTGAGTTGCTAGGAANCATTAAAGGACTGTTATTCCTATTCGCAAACCTTTGTCTGAGAGCCCTTAATTGCAAAATTATAATAATTTGAGGGAGGGGTTTGCACTCTCTATTCAAAGGGAACTTCTGGCTTTTGCTGGCAGATACATGTCCTTTCAAAACCAGGACACTTGTTCATAAATTGAAAGTAAGAAAAGAACAAGGAGGAATTAAGGTTTGAAAAATCATATTTATCTATAGGAATATATAAGATCAACTCAAGGAACACAGAGTTTTTAATGTGAGTAATCCTCTTGCATTTCAGCTGCACAAATTGTCCGTGAAAATGCTACACTCTTACTGCTTTTCAAAGTACTATATTTAGTAAAATTATAGAGTCTGTAAATAGAGAGAATTTTGCCCCATTTCATTTTTTCCAGATACATTTCAATTAAATAATAGGTACAGAAGGAATAATCATGCTTCTTATAGTAAAAGTATATTTTGAGGTATTTCTAATATGCAGTTAGGCATCTAACCTACATGCACAAACTACACTCCACTGGCTGTGTGGACAATGACGTCTATAAGTCCTTAGCCTTCAATAGAATAAAGTAACTATTTCTGTGACCAAAATAATAATTATAAAAAAAGCCAGAGAAAACCCAACCAACCAAAAAAAGAAGAAAACCTACCCAAAACTTATCTCTCCAGCACATGACCATTTGTTGCTACACTAGAGTGCTATTTTGAGTGAAGGCTCTGAGGTTTGTCAAGTTATGACAGCTGTAAGAACTCGAATATACCAATAAATCAACCCTTGGAAGATACACCACGTTAAGAGAAATCAGCTGCAGCATTTCAAACTGCATGGGGAACAGTCTCCAACCCTGAACAAGTGATAATATTCAGAAAAAAAATTTCCCATAGGCTTATTTGGAAATGGTATAGATCTGGAGTGAGCATGTGGGAAGGTATGTGCTATCCGCTTTTCTCTAGTTTTTCTTTCTTCTGGATACTATGTTACACCTGAACCTTTTCTTCTATGTTGAGGGATAGAGATGGAGAGGCTTAAATAAAAAGACAGTGAAGAACATTTAAATGCAGGGGTACCTCAATTTTCTTTGATACATTTTCTGATCACAAGTTGAATATTTTTTAACAGTATCAATAGCATGTGGAGTTCCTTGTGGCTGATATGTGCTGTAAAGTGACATCTTATAGGAGCCTTCTGGTACTTAAAAGAGGCCTACTAAAAGGCTGTAAAGGAACTTTTAAAATGGTACATTATGATAGGACAAAGGGCACGGTTTTAAACTGAAGGAGAGTAGGTTTAGATTAGACATTAAGAAGAAATCTTTACTATGGTGAGACATTAGAAAAGGTTGCCCAAAGAAGCTGGAGATGCCTTTTCCCAAGAACAGGTTGGACAGGGCTCTGAGCAGCCTGGTTTAGAGAAAAGTATCCCTGCCATGACAGAGTAGTTAGAACTAGATAATTTTTAAGGTCCTTTCCAAACCAAATAATTTTATTTTTTTTTATGATTCAAGGAAGCATTGACAACATTGATTTCCAGAGTAAACCTATCAGTAGCAGGTAAAGGACCATTCAACAAGGCTTAGAATTAATTAATCCACATGTAAGGAAGATATTGCAGGAATAATTGTACTGTGGTTCACCAGCTCTCTCCTCTAACTACAGCTTTGGTAAATTTCACAGATGTTCAACTCCATGCACAAATGGATCAAAATTAAAAATAACTTTTGACATCTCTGTTTGAATAGGACAGAATATTGATGACAGAAACAGGACATATCAGCATAATTTTTTCACTGCAGGAAATGGAAGTAAGACCAATGATAATAATTATTGTTATACAAATAAGAGAACTTTTCTGAAAGAGGAATTCAGACTAATTTTCTGCATGGGTAACACTCCTCAGGATCCTGGCCATCTTGTATTTCGCATCAACTGGCTTATGCAAGGGCTTATTTTAGCATCTCCTATGCTTTTACACTGTCCAAAACTGTGAGGGTAAAATTTTTTCTAAATAAGATTTAGTTCTTGGTCTGTGTATGAGAAACTTCTACTTTTTATTTTTATGACTTTTTAATCCTAAACTTGTGGTCTTAAACCCAAAATTATTTGGTTTAAGGACAAGTTTAATTAACAAATTAAGCTGAAAAATGGTGCAAAATAAATCAGAAGTGATGAAAATTGACTTTTTCTTAAAGCATTTCTTGAAGAAAATAGGAAGTTCTTTAGAAGAAACTGACAAGTAAACTACTCATTTTCCACTTGAGAATGAGAGCACAGATCATGAAAATTAGGCCTTTTGCTTAAAGGCCTAATTTTAAAATAAAATAAAGTAAAAAATTAAATTCAAATAAAGTAAAAATTAAAGTAAAATAAAACAACTGGTGTTAAATTGTATTCTTTTTCTGATCTTCCTGAAGCAAAAATTTCTAAATCTTTAGACTACAAGCAGCATTCTTAGTAAAAATTGAAAGAATTTAAGGTAAAAAAATGAATCCTCTTTTTGCTTTATTACAAGCTTACAGGATGCACAGAACCTCTGCTAAGAAATCCTTACGGAAACATTACTGCACTTCTTGGCTACTGAAACAGGAGGTTATATGGCTCTCTGGCAGCTGTGGAATGATTTTGGTTGGAAAAGACCCCTAAGAAAACTGAGTCTGACAGTTACCCTGACGCTGCCAAGTCCACCACTGTGGCCCCCAAGTACCATGTCTACATATCTTTTAAATATTCCTTGGGTTGGAGACTCACACCACTTACAACTGGACACCACCTGGGTGTAACTCTCTTCACTACCACTCCCTGGCCCTGGCCATTCAGTTTCTTTATGCAGCAAAGAGTGCACCCATCCAAGCCATGAGCAGCCAGTTTCTACAGGAGAATGCTGTGGGACACAGTGTTGAAGGTTTTTCTGAAGTCCAGGTGGACAACATCCACAGCCTTTCCTGATTCACTAAGCAGGTCATGTCATAGAGAGATCAGAAAAGCAGGACCTGCCTTTTACCAACATAGTCTGGCTGGACCTGATCACCCCATTTCCAGTCCACCCCAGGCTCCTCTGTCCAGTTGGGTGATTGCAAATGTCAGGGACTCCCTTGGACTACAGGTTTGTCCCTCTCTTGGACTATGAAGGCCCTCACAGGGCGTGGTTAGGGCAGGATGTGATGGGCACCTTTCCGAGGAATGGGACAGGCAAGGCTGCCAGCCTGAACATGGGAGCTGGGATCAGTCCCAGCGAGGGGAACCAAGGTTGGACATATACCCAGGATGACCAGAAAAAACTAAAAAACCTTATGGAGGATAATCATATAGATACTCTGTGATTAACAAGCCACTAACTTTTCAGACATCGCAGTACGCTATTTAAGATTTTTGCTGAGCTTTGCAAAAGTCTTGCTGCGAGACTTTTGCTAGAATAAGACTTCACTTTTTTTTGGAACATGAAAGGTAGTAACTAAAAGCTACAAAACACTTCATTTTGCTATGTATAAAAATAACAAGGCTTTCAAGCACTGCTGGATCATCATTACTAGAGCTAATTAATTCAAAAGAGGCATCAGTGATGATTCAGCTGGACTGAATTTCCTTCCAAAAAGAGCTATCACTCTATGCTACTGCCACTGACAGGGATTCCCTTCCTTGATGGCTGCAGAGCTGCTCACGACAAGTGGCAGAAGGAGACTATCCACCCTTCAAGCACTCATTGAATGAACCTGAAATATGTCCTGCAGCCTAGGAAAGACTAACTCCATTCTGCTCCAGTTTCTGAAGCTCATACCATGTGAGTACTTTGGATGAGCCTATGCCTCTTAGTCTTTTCTCTTTGTTTTTTAGGACTTTCTTCCTCTTCAGCTCCCTCTCCATGAATGAACAGATGGTATGGTAAAAGAAAAGTTGAATCTTGGTAGAGCATATGAATGTCTTCAAATAAGTTACTAGGAAGTGTGTTCCACTCTGAGGCTTAATGCTTGACTACATTCAATATCAAAAAAATAATCATATACTTATTTAGATTTACATTTTTTATTTGATCAGGTCTAACATTTTTATGTTTGTATTTTAACACAGCAATAATGTGAGCCACTGGCTTTAATTTGTATTTGTTCATCATAATTCATTCTCTTTCATGTGGTAAGAAATACACATTTTTCTAGAACTCTTTTTTTTTTTTTTCTGAACGAAATGTGAAAAATTGATTTTTTTTTTCCCAACTGATTTTTCTCTCTAACCCTTATTTTATGTCTGTTCTGGCTTTTCTTTTGTGTTGGGTTTTTGTGTTGGTTTTCAAAAGTTTTTCTCTGATGTCTCCAAACTCATTCCCCAGCTTTCCCTTAAAGATGATGTTGAAGTCTTTAGATCTATGATGTTATACAGGCTCCATATCAAAATGCCTAATTTATTTTCTTCATATTTGGCTATTTTTATTTCTCCAGAGTTGAGACTTTAGAACATTTAAGTGTGCTAAGTAAGGAGTCTACCTTACAGAGCATGGGATCTAGATACCTTGTGTGAATCAACACAAGTAGTTGAACAGATCTACAAAACTATGATCAAAATTCAGAGAGTAAATTTATTTAATTTCCTCACTGACTGGAGGACCCTGAAGCACCACCTGGGCAGCAGAGAGACACAAAATGAGGGCACAGGCACCATCAGCCCTGGTGCAGTCCCAGTGGGTGGCAGGGCTGCTGTTTGCACCCATTTATCAAGGACCCACACAGGCATAGGTTGCCACCATGCTGTGATCACCCCTGAGCTTTTTATGATCTCTGAGCTTTGATCTCTCTCCAACAGGGAGCACAAGCATGTCCGTGAGAGTGCCTCCAAGTTTCTGTAAACACTTTTGTTATCTCTGCACAGAAATTCTACTTCTCAAAACAGACAGAGGATAAACAGCACTAGGCATAATATATGGTTCCCCACACTGATATTCTCCAGGCCTTGGTATTCCCAGCTGCCAGGTCATTTGAGTGGATCACCCCTCCCTTGCCAATCTTCACTTTTAACCCTTTCCTCCCAACAGACCTGATGTGATGAAGTGGATAATACACCGAATATTGTATTATACTACTTGTAAAAACTTTAAGTGAAATGTTTTTTTTCTTCAGTTGGTTTATGTGGTATCAAACATAACCAGTGTATATACGCACTACTTTTTAAAAGTAGGGAAGAAAAGAATGAACATTGTAGAGGGAAAGAGCACAGAGTGGGACGATTTATGTTCATCTTACAATATAGGAAACTCCTTCTGTATCATCCAATAGTGAATTGTCTGTCATATTGAATTGTGATATCGACACCAGATATGCTTTCTAGAGATAATTTTAGCTTAAATAGAAAGTAGCGGGCTGATTATAGAATTTCTGTGTAAAAAATGTTATGCTGTTATGTACAATAATACTATATTATTGGTCCATATGTAGAAAAACCTATGGAACAAATAATGTTTTACGTCATCCAGTTTCATTAAAGTTTAAATATATCTTAGACACCACTTTCCAGAACTGAGGCATTCTTTGCAGGAAAATAGTGTCATTAGTACCTTTAGGTTTTACCCTGACTTGATATTTTCTGGATTTTAATTTTGTCTCTCTTTATTTCAAATATCTATCTAAAAATAATGAGACAATTTTATCCAAAGATAGCTAGGAGATAATTTGGGACAATTCTTCACTTGTATAATATAGATGGATTTGGCATGACCACATCTTCATTAAACATCTCATTGCTGCTGGTCGCACTGATGGGAATGGAACAGAGGGTGTGATAGTGTTTCATCCTCAAAAGAAAAGGTTTCACAGAAATCTTTATACCTACCATATTTAATATAAGATAGATTTATTTCTTTGTAACTTGTAATGCAGGAAATTTCAAGAGACTAGGAGGTCACATGAAGCTTTGAAAGACTACCTTCACTGCATCCACAGGTCAGGTGTAGCTGAGTATCTGACCCATTTACCTTTTCCCCTCAAGTGCTTCATGCACTATTTTTGTTGGTTTTCTACTAAAAGAGCTGGTTTTATTACATCACTGATGATGGACAGAAAGATACTTCACACAAGTGCCTTAAGAAGTAGGCTTCCTATTTTCATCGCAACATTACTACTGATACAAACAAGCAAACAAACCCAGAAAATACCTGTTGAACACGTTTGATTTGTGTTTTACAAAGAGTTTATGATTGGACTGAATTGTTTCCAAATGTCTTCATAGCAGTTTTTCCTTAGTGGAATACGGTGATCCTTGTGGATCCTTTCCAATTCAGAATATTCTGTGATTCTGTTACTATTTATAACAACAACAGTGATCTGATTAGAAATCACTTTCTGAATGAAAACTATAGTATCTAAAGCAAAACTACTCAAAGCTAAAACCACTTAAAGAAATATTTTTCTCTTGCAAAGAGTTTGTCATCCTTCTCCTAGTTCTAAGTAATCCTGCATTTATGAAATTATCCCAGCAGAGAACTCAAGAGTTCTGGGTAAGAAAAAAAGCTAAATATGAAGAATCTAAGCTTAAATAGGGGAAAGTTTAAAAAATATTGCCCTTGTGATCTTGTTATAACAGCCTCAGTAGACCATAACTTTTGATACAAAATTAACTGTAATTATTTGCCTGAGAAAATTAAATTTAATCCCATGGAACAGAATTTCCAAGAAAGCAGTATATTGGCAATAATTGAAGATATCTTATTCTCTTTAGCTGAAGCCTTTGTTAAAAATTCAAAGGAAAAATGGAATTGAAAATTGTCCAAGATTGCTTAGAAATAAAATAAAACTCCATTGAACTCAGCTCTTGTATAGCTAAATTCACAAAACAAATTTTTTTAGCACAATTTGGATGAGACTCTTGATTTTTTCAACCATAAAGGATGCATAGTAATTTTCCCTTCTAGGTTTCAGACAACTGGAATTAAAAAAATGTACACAATATTTGCTATTATTCAAATATATAGTTTTCTTTTCTCCTTGTTTAATCTTTTTTTAGAGGTCAGAACAATTTTAGGAGTTCTTTGTCCTACCTCAGCTGCCTTCCTAGATCCTTTTCTGATATATTCTGTGGTGTACTTGGAACAAGTCTGTCAGTTGTTCTGTAAAATATGTAAAAATAAAAGCACATAAGGTTCTGCCAGTATAGTGAGGCAAACCTTATAGGTAGCAACAAAATAATTGTGCATGGGAATTCCAAAGGCTTTTTTGGGTATGAATTTTAAAGGTCTTTCTTTCAGGTTCTTGGAAATATCTATGGAATAACTGTATAAACAAGAGTTCAAATTAGTGATGTTATGCATTTTTTAGGGAGCTCTAATTCTCACTGTTAAAATAGCTTCTAAACATTTACTAAAAGGAGAAAAAATTTGGCGTTTTTATATGTCGTAACCTATTTAGTTGGCTATAACTGTCTTAATTTGGAGTCAAAATAATGAAAGTAAGTTACTCTCAAACACAATATAATGTCATCCGTCTGTTACAGAAGTACAAGCAAGACAATACAACTTGCACCACCACACACATTTACAAGCCATCTCTTGGCTTTTGACAATATATTTTTCTATAAAGGTGTAAGAGAATAAATTAAGAAATAGATAATTCTTAATTTTTAAATTTTGATATTCTAAAGTTTCCTTTCAAAATTAATAAAATATATGAGAATTTATTGTTTTGTGGATTAACTCTTAAATCCCCTGTGTTGAAATTCAGTTCTTGAAAGATGCTTTCACGTTAGCATTTTATTTTATTCTTTTGAATCAAATTTCCAAATTGGCCGTACTTAATATAAATGTATTCATATCACACACACTTCTTATATACCATAAACTGAGATTATTTTGGATAAAATACAACTGTAAGATAGAGTCCATAAAGCACCTGGCAGACTCCAGCACCAGTCCCTGGAACCAACAGGGGTTTTTGGTTTTTTGAAATCAAATTCCCTGAAATCTGGTGCAGTATGAAAACTAGCTTCTTCATATCACTGTTCATGCTAGAGGTTTTCTGCAAGAGTTAAGAACAAAAGGACACCCCAAAAAGTCCACAAAAAGGCTTCCCCTTTTTTATGGTATGTTTGTGGTTTAATCATTACAGTAAAAAAAAGAATTCTCTAGTAAGAAATTTTCACTTGGATGCAAGGCAGAAATGTGCGATTTCTTAACTCATTTGAACTCATGTTCTGCATTGTAATGAACTTTACATTTAACTTTCACATTTAGTTACATTCCAGAGGGAGAAAAACACTCTGTTCCTCCTGACACTATTACTCAAGCTCAAACTAGACAGCCTGTGTTGTGGAATCTGGATGACTCCTTAGGGTGATAATGAAAGCAACACCTAAGACAGAGACATCAGACATTCTTCAGTACTATGAACATTCCTTGTACTCTGAACAAATGACTTTTTTTTTTTGACAAAACTTTACAGAGAAGCCCAAAGTATCATATTAATGAAGTAATAAACATAAAATATATTAAAAATAAATAAGCTAATAAAAAAGGGAAAGACAGATTGTTCTCTTTAAGATAACAAGGGGCAGGATTTTCAAAAATCTAAATAAACAATTCCAGTATAAATAAAGTACCTCAAAGTGATGAACTTCAAGTAACAAAAGGAGAGTTTTCAACAATTCCTGTACATCAACCATAAACTTCTGTGGCTGATGTTACAGCTAACACATATTTCAATATCTTGGATCATTTCAAGTTAGGTCATATATATGTATATATACAATAATCTCTCCACTGTACCATGCAGGCTTACCTTGAATGATAAAGGGCAATATTAGCATAAGATTTCTCTTCACTGCCTCACTTGACTGAGATAGTGTGTTTGATTTACTCGGGCTGAACTTACCTTGAGTGAAACCACAAAAAGAGGAAAAGCCCAACACTTTTAGTTGTACAGTGTGACCTCTGGACTAACACAAGTATGCCAACATCTAGAAACACAACGGCAGGTTATTTACACTGATGCATCCTGGGATGACAAGGAAAAATTAGAGTAAACTGAAAGAAGAGAAGCTCATCTTGGAAAAATTGTTCTCCATGAATACAGACAAGCACTGCAACTGACTTGATCAGTCTCCATCCTTGGAGATTTAGATCTAACTAGAGAAATTCATGAGCAACCTGATCTGACCTCACAACTGACCCTGCTTTGACAAAAGGGGTAGACTAGGTGGTTCTTGAGGTCCCTTCCAGCCTAAAATATCCTATGAACCTATGATTCTGTATTACATTGTTTTATCTCAAATAGCTAAATCCTTACTGAATTACAAGTTCTAAGTTACAGCAGTGCTTGTTGTTCCATCTACCCCACTGCTACAGTCCAAATAGATCCAATGAAATAAACACTTATGCTAAATAACATACTTTTTATAACTGAAAATTAAAAAACTTATGTAAGGTATTTTTGTGGGTGCACTGAATCATCCATCACAAGCAGTCATTCCCATTCAGCAGTCCGTGCTATTAGCTGCATGCTTATTTTTATGAATACTCATGTGGAAAGAGAAGGCCTATTCATACAAGTTTAAATATTGCTATGAGATTCTACAGACTCATAGCCAAAATAAAGAGCCTACAAAGAATGCAACAATGAAAATTATATCTGGAGATTTTTAAAATGTATTTTCTGTTAGCACATTAACAATGTCAGTCTTTCTTTTGGTATCTTAACTCATCAGAATATTCTTGTGAATCACTTTAAATACTATAAAGGCTACGTATTATCTATTTTTAATATTTAACATTGTGTTCTTCAAGGTGCAAGAAATTAATAAGAAATTAATGTAAATCAGGTATTTGTGCAGAGTTCAGGTTTTTTTCTACACATGAAGGGGAAACTTAAATATGAAAATTGCCCCCTATGATCTCTTTTGTGCTTCTGCTTACTAGGTCAAAACTTGCACTTTTACTATGGCTAGAGAAAAACAAAAGAGACCTAGCTCTTATCACAAGAGAAATGACTGTTTCTGTTTATAGTGCAACTGTATGTGCCATGCATACATATGTACAAGTATATGTGTATAATATGTATATGTAACCATGCTGTTTGCAATATTGATCCATTTCTGTAATGGTCTAATGCTGTTTTCTGCTAAAATGACGAGCATGATAATTTAGTATGCCACACACAGTCTCCCTTGTACCTTTGCTAAGTTTTAGAGGACATTGACTTAGTGCAATTTTCTTTGACACCAATTCAAAGGACTCTACAGTAAAAGGCATCAGGAAAATCAGGTACAGAAACATTAGACAATAATGTATTAAGTCTGGTTTCTTGCTAAAAGTAAGCATACATTCTGTTTTTCAAATGTACATGTTTCAAAGGGAATGGAAGGGTATATAAAATAACTGAAAACTTTATAATAGCATGGATACAACTGACCAGTTTAAAATTTATTATGGAATAGCCTTTTTTCCCATTATTTTAATTATTTTGCAAATATAAATGAGACTTGATTTTTTTTTTCCAGACCAAAAGTGTGACATCTAAGGTTGAATTTTTCTCCCCTGATTTTAGGGAAAATAGATATATTCGGTGCATCTGAAGATTTGGTTCTTGATCTAAAATAATAAGAATTTAATTCAGAAAAATAATGCTGTTTAAAATGCACACTTAAATATTGCATACAATGGAGGTATAAAGTATAGATATAAATTAAAATGTATATTCTCTTCCAAAATTATCCTCTATGCAGCTAAGACAGCTCTTATTCTTAATTATCATTCCTTCCACTCTGTACTCCATAATGGCAGTGAGATTGACATGGATGTCTTTGTTTCTAATACCCCAAAATGGATCATTCGGCCACGGCATACAGCTTGTCCTAAATGGAGGCCTTTGCTTTTCCAGTCTGACAGGATTTTAGGAATATGTATTTATTTCATATTTTACTTTTAAAAATTTTCCCCCTGTTTTTTTTTTTTTTTT
>WEIU01003061.1:23677-39337 GCA_013389925.1 Aegithalos caudatus
TTACAGGATTATACCAAGATATTGCAGAAGAAACCTCATAACCCCATGAGCCTAAAGGCAGAAGTCATTACATTGGTTAGTTAAAATACACCTAAGTTCAAGATGTGTAGTATCACAATTAGCCTTCATACTTTATGCTGTTAACAGAATATCATTAGTTATAAATGTAATACTATGTGGGTCAATTTCTTATAAAGCAATAGACTAATTTTTACAGTATGTCTACTTGAGATTCTAATAGAGGAAGACTGAAGAATAGAATATCTGATTAAGATTGATAGTATTTTTATTAATAAGAGAATCCAGGGAAAGGAAGAGAAGGTATCAGCATAGGGGGAATAGAAAAGCTTTGAAAGTTGATAACCCAAAAACAGGTGATGTTCTTCTGTGTTTTTAGCTGTACATCATCAGAGAGATAGTATGTGTCTGTTGTCATTTACTCCTAGAAGAGCACTAAGGCTCCTCCTGTACTGCAGCCATGCCACCTTATCGATAAACAATAATGAAAATAACAATGTGTATAAATGTCCTTGGGGGACAACACCTTGTTGACTGAAAGTATCCGTCTTTTATACACCACCACACAATATTTTCTTCAGGCATCACATGAAAAATAATACAAAACAAACCTAGTTAACATTGTGACAACTGCCAGAAGACATGCAATATACAATTTTCCCTTAAATTATTTTATTTTTGAGAAAAACCTAAAATGCATTTATCAATCGTTGAGTGAAGCAAGGGAGCATTATTAATTATAGGGTCAAGTCAGGCACAAATACTTCTTCCTTCTCAAAATGCTGCAAAAGTATTTAAATTATTTAGGAGACCCCTTTGACTAAGGTGACATCCATGTTTGTGTGGTCATATGCCTGGTCTGAAAAAAGAACTATATAACAATGCATTTTGTTACTCCAAAGACCATGATACCCTGATCATGTTTACAGTATTTTAGGCTAATAGTGGGTTAATACCATATTTTTGGAAGAGTGGGCAAAGTGAGGACCTTTCTGTTTTTGGATCATGTCGACACAGTTGGATAATCATTTGGTTATTCAGACAGTATTGTACAATGCCCCCCCCTTCCCCCAGCTACCATGATAGGGAGAACTGAAAGCAGATCTATAGAGATTTGTTGTATCTCAATATCTAAGAATCAGATATTTCTATCTGACACACATATTGTTGAGCATCATTTATCAAATTTGGAGCAATTTACAGTCCTGTTATGGCACCACTTCTTTCAAGAAAAAAGTCTTTCCAGACCCTTAGAGGCAGGCTGGGTCCCCAAAAAAGTGCTAATGTGGGCTTTTCCATATCACCCATTTACACGTTGTATTTATGGCTTCACAAATCCCAGGCTTACCTAAAATCATGGAGAGACACACTCTCCAACAAAATACAGGCATATACTACATGTGACAATTTCCCACTAAACATCTCATGGTTGTGCAATGCTATTTTGATGTACTGCTTCTGTAACAGAGTATGGGTGCCCTTCTCCAGACTGTTCAACAGATGGCAAAGAAAAGTCATATATATGTCCTCAGCAGCTAACCCCATATGGGGCTTGAAAAAAAAATTCAGAAAGATACAGCAACATGACAGAATCCATTACTGGCTTTTAATCCTGATAGTGATGCAGAGCTGAGCCATGAGCACAGCTGCATGTGCCTTTGGGAGAACACTTTGCCCAGATCTAGTTCAGAAACAGATCATTAGAAGTAAATCAATATAACCTGCCGTTTTTCTTCACTCTGTCCTCTTTCAGAAAACTAATCAGCAGCACTGTGCTGGATATTGAGAGCTGTATTCTGGCTGTACCAATTCACATCAGATTGAAAACCAGAGGAAATCAGAAGCAGAAAAAAGACAGATTTTTTTTTATTTCTAAAGAAAAGTGATGGTAAAAAGTCACTTGCAAAGAAAATGTCCATGTTGTTTCCAGGATTTGAAAACCATGATATGATAACCTGCATCTGTGATTTCTGCGCAGGAAGAGACAGAAGATTTATTTTGCATGTTAAAGCTTGTGAAGTGTTTTTATAATAGTGTTTCTGTATTTTTCTGGTATATAGTTATAGGCCAAGTCCTAAACATTGTGATGCACAGTAAAAGACCACTGCCATAAAAAAAACTTAAACATATAGTTCTTTTGCATCATTTGTTTCATGACCAAAAAAAAAAAAAAGATATGAAGAAACCAGATGTTTGTGTGAGGCTCTGTAAAATATGTATTTGACAACGCTGTGCTGAATTATGGAGCCCTGAATGACAGGACACTGCCTTAACCATAGCACAGTCCTTATCTTCCTAGGCTAGTGATTCTACAAAGGTCTCCATTGCTCTGAGCCAAACATTTTTGCCCTCTGAAAGATGCCTTAGCAGAAAATTTTCTAAATTTTCAAAGTTACACAATGAACAATTTCTGGATCTCTCAAGAGCACCCCCAGTCCTCCTGGAAAAGCAGGCAAAGAAACAGAATGTCACTTCTGTGGAAAAAATGTCACAGTTGAGTCAAAACTGATTTTTAATAAAGGAAGGAAATTGCTTGGCAAATATACATAGAAAGGAAATTCAGTAGTATGTCTTGATTGTCCCAATAACAAATCTTGTATCCTGAAATACATTCATGGCAGCTCCGCTGAGGTGAATGCATTTCCACTCTCAGATCCTGGAGGGATCTCTCACCTGAAATCTGATTGTTGATCTTCTGCACTGGTATCTGGAGGCATTTTGACTAAGACAGGTAGTTTCTTGGAAGGCAGGTTGGTGGGTGAGCTGGCAGGAATACAGGCAGGTTTGTTGTTAGCCCTGCTCCTCTTAGAATTGACACACTCCTAAGGAATGTTTCACTTTGAGAAATCAGCATTTTTTCAATAGAAAGCATTCTGTCAAAATACTTGTGCCCACTTGTGCTGCTTCTACATCCTTGTCACTCTTTGCTCTGATGGGAAAATTTGACTGCTGAGAGTATTTCAGATTAGCAACTTTTCTTACCAGGCAAGATGTTGAACTTGTACATCCCTCACCCCTACCATTGAATCAGATAATTGAGGAATTGTTTGAATTGGAAAGAACCTTAAATGTCATCTAGTTCTAACCCCCTGCCATGGGAAGGGACAGCTTTAGCTAGACCAGGTTCTCCAAGCCCCATCCATCTTGGCTGGAAAGGGGCAGCTGCCACTTTTCTAGGCAACCTGTGATAGCAAAGGATTTCTTATTAGGATCTCATCTAATTCTATCCTCTTGTAGTTTAAGGATTTCCCCCCTTGTCCTGTCCGTATATGCCCCTGCAAAATGTCCCTCTCCAGCATTCCTCTAGGCCCCCTTTAAGTCCTGTAGGTCCCTGTTGGTTACTGTTCTTGGGAAATATCAGTAGGATGTTACCTAAGAAAAATTTTCTTGTGCTCCTCTGTTGCCAAATTCCTTTTACGCTACCCTGCCTGAATATACACCACAGAAAAATCACAGAAGTTATATTTTTCCCCTTGACAATGTTTATGGACTTCTTTAGGAGAAGAGAGGTTGGGGTTGATTTTTGTTTACAGCCTCTAGTACAATACACTATTGCTTAGATATAATAAAATGTGAGTGCATTTTTTATAAATACACTGCAGATTAAATTACTGCTACTTGCCAAAATAGATGTCACTTGTTGCCACAGTTATCAGGTACAATAGCAGACATCAAGCACTCTGCTGTTTTAATGAGAAGCAGTCGCTTCATTCAGGTCCCCTTTTTCCTCCAAAATGCAATTAGGAAACAGTGATTAGTTGAGCCAATTCCAAATTGTATTCAAATGAAAGCAATTTGGCTAGTTTGCAGGTCCAATAGGTGATAGTTTCTGAAGTCCCTAAAAGAATTAATTGCATTTTTCTACCCACATATGTTCTAGAGAGGGGAGAGATAAAAGTTCTCTTTCATACGGAGGCTTTGTTTTTGATAGTGAAAATTGTTTTTCCATAAAAGCACATCATTAGGACCAGCATGCAAGACTGTCTGAGAAATTTGTATCTGCACAGAACTTTTTCTTCCTTGGAGACTAAGACACATAATGTTCCTGTACCTCTGAAACACTCCAGTTACTGACATTTTAACAGACTTCCCACAAAGATGTTTTAAATGGTGAATACTGCTTTATGTCCAAATCCTGAAAGGAAACATTCAGGTATGTTCTAATAGCTTCTAGCAACTGGTAAATCAGTGATCTGTTTACATGGATATGATGTTCTTATTTACTTTGAAAAAGCACTTGGTCAGAAATCCCAGCTTCACAGTAAATACAGATCACTGCAGTTTAATTTTCAAAGGAGTTCAGACCCAGAAGCTGTGGCAACATAATGACAATTCTGATGGCAGGATCAGTGATTTCATCTCCTACCCAGAGCAATCAGAAAGATTTCTATTTATACCTTAATAATTTCCTCATTATTATTTCTCAGGTATCTTAAGAGTTAAAGTCGGGGAAAAAAAAAAATGCAAAGGTAAAAGTTACCAAGAATGCAAGGGCTTCAAAATGTTAAGATCAGTCATTCCTCAGAATCTCTCACAGACTATTTACACAAACCTAACTGGACTGATAGAAATCCTATTGTTTTATATGCATTATATATATATATATATACACACATACATATGTATGTATATGTATATGTATGTGTACATGTATATGTATATGAATTTGTATATATTAAGACTGGTTCAATTTTTTTCTTTGAGGTTTCTCCAAATTATGATTACCTTCAGCCTGCCTAGACTTCTACCTTAAGCATTAATGAGATGTTACTTTCTTTAATTTCTGTACTAAATTGCTATAAGGTGCTCTCTATTAAACAGCTGCCTAAACCTACCTCAGTTTTATGTGCAGTAAAATAATAATGGATTTATATACAGCGTACAGACACAAGCAATAGTTATGCTACACAGGTGCTAAAAATCCTATCATGAGAGAAAGTTATTAGCTGTGCAGACTGACCACCAGCTGTCTCAAAACAGTTACAATAGGACTTAATAATAAATGCAAGGTTTTATTTGTGATTAAGGCATTTTATGGGTTTGCATTGAAATTTATCCCAGGATTTGCTTGTGATTCTGCTTGCATGACAACTAAGTCAATAAAGGTACACTGAAGCAAAAAATGGTTCTGTTTTCCCACATTTTTCCCCTCCATAGAGCTGCAGAAGTAGCTGATCTGCATTCAGTCCCCAGTAAGGACGAAAACTCATTTCAAATAGATGAAAACTACAGCTTAAAAATGTTATTTTTGGTGGGGCTTTAATCGGATTGTTCCTGTGTGGTAATTAGAGTTGCTGCTAGAGTTGCAGTAATCAAACAAATTCTAGAAGTACTGTTTTTCCTTGACACATCCACTCTTCTCTTACTCTTTTGGACACCCACTCTTAGTCACAGCTCAGGTTTTGAAATTTACACAGATGTATGGAATAAAAACCCATCAAATCTTCAGAGATTTGTCTTTTGTCTTTATAGTCCTCATCACTCATTAATGACACTCACAGACATGTCTTTGACTGTTTTCATTTTTTCTCCTCCACTCCCCCTATTTCATGTTGCACAAAGAGCTGTGAAACAAAGACTCATCAAAGTCATCATTACACTACATTTAACTGCACAGAACTGCCTTTCTCATCCATCAGATTTTTTAAACCTTCCAAGTCTTTCAGTGACTGGATTCCCCCTCATTATTTTGGCTTCTTTGACACCCATTGCTGACTATTTCTGCAATTGCCCTCCTTCTCTGTTCCCCTTTCTCAATTTTTTCTGGGTCAAACACCATTATGCATAATCTTTCATTTGTTTGAATTCTAACAAAATAGCGCTCTTAGTTATTGTTAACAAAATTAAAATTTTAAATGAGTTATTGTTCAGACTGATTTCCATCTGTATAACTTATTAAGCTCTTTTTTTTTTTCATTTTCGGTGAGGAAAAAAATCTTTGCTGGTCAACTATTTATCCATATTTTTATTAAAGTTTAGGTATAAAACCCTTTAAAAAGTCTTTTGTAATAGATCGTAGGTTTTTACAGGTCAAATAGCAGTAAGTTACCAGTGAAAAAAGGAAAAAATAAATATAAGAATTGTGGGTACTGCTACCCACAACTCTTCATTACTACTAAAAGGAAAAGGCACTAGAATCATTCCTCTGCCCCATGAGATGGTGACTCACTGCCTTTTAACAAGCTGCTTTTTAGACATTCACCATCTTTAGATGTCCTGCAAATGGTGAGGTTTTCTCTGACCCTGCCTTCTTTATTCCCTGCTTCTGTATATTTATACATCTTGATAAAATCCCCTAGTTTTTTCCAGTCCAGGCTGATCAGTCAGAGCCCTCAGCCTCTCCTCTTGTGTCAGGTGCTCCAGTGCCCTTTACTGGGCATTCTCTGACATTTCTGTGCCTCTCTTGTCCTGGGGAGTCCAGCACTGGGTGCAGCATCCCAGATGTGTCTCAAGAGACACAACCAGAGAAGGATCTCCTCCCTCAGCATGTGGACAAAGCTCTGCCCAATGCAGCCCAGCAGACTGGGGGCTGCCTTTGCTGTGAGTGTGCATTCCTCCCTCAAGGTTAGCTTGGTGTCCTCCTGGACCACCAGGTCCTTTCCTGGATTATTCCTTCCACAGAAACAAGAACTGACATTTCTTTTTGTTGCACTTCATGCGTTTTTAGAAAGCCATGAGGAGCATTTTGGCAGTGGTAGACTCTGACATAATTATTTGGGTAAAAGACATTGGAGTTAATTCTCCTGATATGGAGAAAGAAAAAGAAAAGCCCAACAACCCCAA
Source organism: Aegithalos caudatus (assembly GCA_013389925.1). Lineage (NCBI taxonomy): Eukaryota > Metazoa > Chordata > Aves > Passeriformes > Aegithalidae > Aegithalos > Aegithalos caudatus. The sequence continues at coordinate 30,479 of WEIU01003061.1, forward strand.
CAGAATCTCTAATATAATGCACAGTTATTTTGTATACTTATTTATTATTATATTAAATATTTAACACAAAGGTTTAATTCTGAGTAAAATAGGAGTGTGTCTGGTCACTTCCAGTCAAACAGAAAATAGGTGCCACGTTGTTCTCTTCACAAGACAAGTGAGATGTATTTCTGAAAGGTCTAGTAAAAATGATTCTGAACATGAAGAATGCTTTATTTTTTCTTGTTTTTGTTTTATTTGTAGGGTTTTTTGTTACATTGCCTAATAAAGCTTAATAGCTCTTTTCAAATTAAACTAAATTAATATGCCAGCTGTACCCACTTTTAAGCACACAAAGCCCCCAGCAGTTTATAATAAATTAATACATATGGTTATAGTACATCTTAACATGAAACTCTCATTTGCATGTTGGATGCCAGATTCTATTAGTTTTGCTTCATAGTTCTTAGATTAAGTTTATCTCAAGACATTACTCTCCCTGCCGATAAGTACAATTAAGTACATATTAATTTACCCTAAGTGGATTTTCCTATTCTGGTTTATAACCCATGGATGCATGTTTACTAAAGAAGTGTTCTGAATTCCAATATTTTCTTACTGCCCCACAAAACTTGTACTCCCTCTCCCTTGTGAGTTTTCACTATCCAGCTGTGACTTGCACTGACTATTTTTTTCAGTTCAGTTAATACAGGCACCATTGCTTTAAAATGGCATTGATTTTGTTGTCACTACAATTAAGCATGTACATAATCAGCATCTCAGCAGCAGCTTCTCTTCTTCACTTGTCTTTCACTAAAAAGAAACTCTGGAAACACAGATTCCCGTAACCATTTATTGAGCTTTAAGTTGTAGCAGAGACCAGACATGAATTCATCATGACTGCTTCACTGTAGATAACTCCCTAGATTTTGATGAAACAGTCACATCCTCTATAGCTGTTTGTATTTCAGTTCTGCATTCCATTTCTAACACAAATATCTAGAGCTGTAAAATATCCTATTTAGCTCTCAACTTCTGGTCTAGAATGGTGCAGATCCTGTGTCATAGCTGCCTGACCTGGTATGTGTTAAAGTTGTATGTGATAAAACTCTAATAATACACGCATATATATATATATATAAACGAAATCTTCAAAGTAACCAGAAGTGTGCATGCCTAGAAATGACCATTTTGACAGAGGATTGCTAATAGAAATACTGCCCACACATTTTATTAATGTCACACCCATATGCAGTGGTTGGAGTCCATGAAGAATACCAGCAGAGAAGTCACATTCCCTAAATATTTTTTAAACCAAATACAATACAGTGGGAGCTTTTTTGTGACACTTTACTCTTATAAATTTTAAATGTCTCACTTCCTGTACAGACAGAAGATATTGTTATATCCACCAACTATCATTAAAAGTTTTGTGAAAGCTAGATAAGGAAGAAGCAGATAAACAATTAAATATAATTAGTATTGACTTTCCTTCTATATTATTTTAACTGATGACTGATATTATTAATTTTGTAGTATCCGTTTTTAGTGACAGTGCTTTTACCATCGAGTCATTATTGGGGAAAAAATGCAAAATTAAGTAACAACGCTGTTGTCTCTTTTTATGAAAAAGAGAAAAAAAAAAATGTAGTCAAAACTTGACCATATGTATTTGCTCATGATGTAACTGTGATTAGGATATATTAGAAAATTAATGAAATTAAAGCCCAACTCATTAGCCCACTAAGTAGCTTAATATCTGTTCCAAATATTGCATCATATCTTTAATGATTTATTAATTTATGACATTGGGCTCAGCAGCTTTCTCCTCTGCAGGAAGACTAAACTAAGCCTTATGAAAGAATAGGCATGTCCGTAGCATTTCCTGGAGAGAAGCTATGCCTTTTTTGGGAATCAGCAAGGCAAAAGATATTAAACATGCAATTTCACATAGGAAAATGCAAAAATATTGACAAGAAACATTGTAACAAATATTCTGCCTATTCAAGATTCTTATATGGTGGATTGTATTTAGAGGAAACATGGTTTATTCTACCCATCTCTATAAAATGAAACTGGACTCTAAGGAGTGGTATCAACATTCAAGTCACATCACTGGCCTGATGAACAATCTAAAAAATCCAGAAATGATCCAAGAAAAATTTTGTGGGTTTTGTTCCCTGATCCAATGGCTATTTATTTACTTGAGAGTCATTGGTAAAATAACATGGGAAGAAGCAACTGTTACCAAGGCTTTCTTTGCAAGGTAGTGAGTTCCAAACCAACCTCCAGGTTCTATTACTTCTCCTAATCTAATGAGCCTTGCTCTCTATTCTGACTGTGACCAGAACCATAAGGGCTATGAGAATGTTATCATCATGCTTTCATTACAGCTTTCGTAAAAGATATGGATCTTCTCAGAATGAGAAGGATACTGGATCTTGATACTGTTATTCCTTCAAATACCTTTGGGGAGTTGAACTCATCTACTTCAAGCCTCTGATCATCATGACAGTTAAACTGAATAACCTGCCCATGAGCCTCCTTAGTTCTGTTTGGCTCTGATGAGCAGAGCTCTTCTTATTCAAAGCAGCTGGTCAGAAATATTGACCAAACACCAAGAGAAAAGAACAGCTTGGAAGTTACCAGGAAAATGGGTAACTGTGGCTTTGAAAAATTATTCAGGAACTCTAGGGTCTTGCTTTCTACCGCCTTCTGTTTGGCAGCCCTCACAGTGGTGTCTCATGTGAGGGAAGCTGGGAGATGTCAGCACATCAGGGACACTGGCCAAAGATGAGTTACAGGTGATGGGAGAAAAGGAAAATGCAGGTTTTTTTGCAGGCTCGCTTACACAATTAAAATCCAGAACTTTTTATGGAATCTCATCAGGTTTTTAAAAGACAAAGAAAGAAGTAGTTAGCCTTGTGTAGTTGCTACACAGTGAGATTTCTGGCAGTTGGCTAATATCAATAACCATTGGAAAAAAACATTTTGTATTTATGTCCTGTACATGTTCAAAGATCTCCCAGACTGAGGTAATAAATCCCTTCTAAAAATATATTAACTCTTGTGACAGGGATTGATTAATAACCTGGTTAATGTTATTCTTCTCTTAATCTTTACTTTTGCACAATTATCTGGGTTTTTTAGAGGTCACTCTTTTTGTGGTCAAGGTGGTTGAAATGTTAAACTTTGCAAGAGGTCATTGTCATTCTGAAATTAGGAGGTCTGTGTGCTTTCAGTTGTGTTGTAAAATAGCTACTGGGTAGCAAAGCCATCCAGTAGACACTTCTCTAAAGTATATAGCTGTAATTCATGAGGTATATTTTGACAGAGTGAGATATTCAGCTGGACACCAATATTTTATGAATCATACAGATATCAATTATGAAATTTAGAGGATGACAAAGAATATATAAAGGGATGTCCTTTCTGAGCCCCAGAAGGAGATGATTTCTGTTCTGGATCAGCTGTTTTTTTTTCCTGTGGAGTTAATATCTATACAAATAGATCTTTTAAAATTCAAAAGAGAAAATTAGTCACAGGCCTTATAAGTTTCCCATTTTGACATGAGAAGAGGGAAAAAGAGCAGTGTCTGTTAAAGTCATATAAACATTGGTGTATATAAATTGTACAGGACAAAAAAAAGACTTGTAGATAGCAGGTATGACAATGGAATCTAGTAACCTTTTAGCCTGTGTCCTTTGCCATTATCATGATTTAAGGGATATATAGCAATGCATATAATAATAAATTGTTACTAGTACAGAAGTGAAAAGTTTTCTGAAAAATACTGATTTTGATAAAGCTAGTATAAGTGGCCTTGTTCTAGCACTTTGTACAGGTTTTTTTTTACCCTAAACCACTAAATTTCACATGATTAATAATAACTCTTTCAGCACTAGAAATGTGACTTTTTTTAAGGCTTCCATTGATTCTCTAAGGAACAAAAACACTTCATATGCCATGTGCCTAAATACAACAGTTTGAATTTTAAGCAACCAGCATTTGCAAGGAAATGAAATGCAATCTAAAGACCAGGACTTTTTCAAAGGAGTTATTTGCAGAATAATAAGGCTTACTGGGAACTGCAGTGTGCTCTGGGAAAACCTGCAAGTAGTAGAGAAATTCACTGAATGGAATATTCATTATTTGCTTAGCTCTAGTCACTACCTCTCTAATTCTGCCACACAAGGGAAACACTGTTTAGTGTCCAATAACATTAGAGAAACCCACAGGCCTTCAGTTCTAGGCACATTTTATAGAAAAGCAAAAGATTTAAGTCTGTGTTTGAGACACTCTTCACATTTATGGTTTCCAGCTTTGTGTCTTCTGTGACAAAAAGGACCATGATTAGCACAGAACCTTCCAAAATCCGACTGCTTGAAACAGATGGAAAAAGAGAAGTATTTTCCTGACCCAATTTTTATTAGTTCCCATCCCATCTCTCTGAATTTTTTGATGAAGCTGAGTATTGTTAAGACTACTTTTCCAAATTATTGCTATCAGATTGCTACTCCAGAATTAATCTCCTCTAATTAAGTCAACTTCCAATTTCTCTTTCTCTTTTCTTCTCTTTTCTTCTTTTCTTTTCTTTTCTTTTCTTTTCTTTTCTTTTCTTTTCTTTTCTTTTCTTTTCTTTTCTTTTCTTTTCTTTTCTTTTCTTTTCTTTTCTTTTCTTTTCTTTTCTTTTCTTTTCTTTTCTTTTCTTTTTTTTTCTTTTTTTTTCTTTTCTTTTCTTTTCTTTTCTTTTCTTTTCTTTTCTTTTCTTTTCTTTTCTTTTCTTTTTCCTCTTTCCTCTCTTTTTTCATTTTTTCCCATGAATCATTTGTATCCATTTCTTCTCATTCTGGTGTTTCACTTTAGGTTAATCTACACCTTTCTTGATGTCCTTTACTTCGTGCATTTATCCTCTGTAATGCAGGGCTACGCACATTCAAATCCAAAGGTTTCAAATTAACCTTCAATTTTACTTCAGATTAAAGTATTCAAATCTGCATTGAAGTTTGATGTCTGTGCAAAAGATTTGTCTAAGTTAGATTTTAAGTACATAGGGCCTCATATACATAAAAGAAAATGTGGGGTTTTAGGGCAAAATATCTATCTGACGCTCATGCCTTTTCAAACATCTATTAAATTCACACTGAAAACTGGTGTTAACATCCACACAGATACAAAGAAAAAATAATTTACAAAAATGATATTTTATTTTATGGACATTTTTCTGATGTTATGTGTTTGGGCTAAATTTTCCTATCAGGTTACGTGGCTAAACTATTATATCCATAAACACAAAGGGGCACAGAAGAATGGTGCTGGGCACACAGAGATTCCAAATAACCCCAAGAGACATGAGCCCATGACATAGTGCTTCCTTGAGGTGTCCAGGGGGACCCTTAATCCCATGGGCTAGGAGTGATATTGTCCCCAAGGGGCAGTGGAAAACCAGCTTATGGACTGCCAGTGTGGGTTGTGGGATGGAGTGGAACAAAACTTGGGGATTGCACCAGATTTACTGGGATGCAAGATGGGATGTTGTGAGAGAGCAAAATGTGAAAGGTTAATGACTCAAATAATCAGTTTACAAAACCAGCAGGTGTTTTGCTGAGGCCAGGTTTACAGCCCCCAACTGAAGGGCAGGAAGAGAGTTTTTGGGGGTGTGATCCCTGGTGCAGAGGGTGTGTGTATCCATCACTGGAGATTGACCAGGACAAACCAACTGTTTTTTATCATGAAAATGCCCTCCCTCCTGATAAGGCTCAGGTGTAAATCTCCCGGACTCTTCAGGAGGTATTCAGTGTCCTTTCACTCTAATCAGCCCCAAAGGATCTATTAAGATCCTCAGGGGTGAGTGGTAAAATGATGACCAACAGAGCAAGCCAAGGAAATTATAAGGATAAAGCAATGTGGGAAAACAGTGATAAGGAGACATATTAGTCTGTAAGCAGTGCTTGTTCAGGGCATTTCTCAGTGAGTGGTAACATACTGGAATGAGTTGCCCAGAGAAGTCCTGGCTACATGAAATGTTCAAGGCCAGGTTGAAGGAAGCTCTGAGCAAGCTGGTCTAGTGGGTGTCATCCCTGACCACAGCCGGGAGTTGGAACTAGAGGACATTTAAGATGCCTTCCAACACAAGCCTGTTCATGATTTCTATGTTTTCTATGAATAGAGATACAGCAGCCTCACCTCTGTCAGGCTCCTGCATCAGGAAACTCATCTTCCACAGGAATTCACCTTACTTCCAACAAATATACAGAACAAAAAGAAGAAAAAAAAANAAAAAAAAAAAAAAAAAAAAAAAAAAAAAAAAAAAAAAAAAAAAAAAAAAAAAAAAACCAAAAAAAACACATTTCTCTAATATGTGTTGGAAAAAATATATGAGGTGTTCAAGGCCTAAAGAAGGCACCAGAGAAAGGGAAACTGGTTTTAATTTGAGATTTTTATTTTCACATTAAAAAATTTAGTTAAATTTGCCCAACATTATACATTCCTAACGAACCCAGCATTTTCCTCAAAGGAGACTAAGCACAGCATGTGTGTAAACATATCAGCAGAAAGGCTATAATAAATTTTGCAAAGGGTTATACACATCTATCTGAAGAACACCAGGAAAAGCAGGATTGTTCTTCCAGTGCAGGACCCTGAATATACCATATGCATCTCCTTAAGAAAATGGGGTGATACTACAGAGTCCTTTAGGCATACACTAGGTTTCTGTGCATTGAGCATACGTGCAATGGGCTCATGGAAGCTGCATTGCTGATGCAGTTTTGCAGTGACAAAAGTAGTCCTTTACTCTGTCAAGTAGGGAGAAATATGGGAAAAGCATTACTAATGGTGCCATCTTGTGTTTGAGATCTGGAAATGTTGCATAACTTCTCGTGATAATCAATTTGTAACCAACTTTATGAAGTAAGAGCGTACAAGATATTGGAGCCTGAACTTAAATTGATAGACAAAAAATCAGGCTTTGGCCTTTTATTCTGCAAAACATTTTGTGTTTAAATATATAGGGTTTTGTATTAATGAATGTTTTGGATGATCAAATAATAATAAAAGAGTATTCATAGTGATTTTCTCAGTCTCCCAATTAATAAATATTTACACCTTTTTTTTTGTTTGTTTGGTTTGTTTTTGTTTTTGTTTTTGTTTTGTTTAATTTTAAACTTTTCAAGCCTGAAGTCCATAGAAAAAAAAAAAAAAATGAAGCAAAAGACCCAAAACTATAAATATTGCATGGGGATTCCTAAAACACTTTCAAAAGAGAAAGCCAACAAATTGAAAAAAAAAACTTAGAAATACCTAGAGGGGCCCACAAATTACCCAAATGTTTCCTACTTGTTTCCTCATAACTTAAATGATACAAAGAGGTTAGAAAAATTCAACTTTTTGCAGAAAGAAATAAAGTTCACAAGTCAGCATCACAGCCATCTGACTGCAAACACTCAGAGGATCACAAACAGCATTTGATTTTAGTGAAGCTAATTTCTTTTGATGACAGGCTTACAAGATAAAAAATGGGCAAAGAAATACGAAAACATCTTGACATCCAGATAAGTTCTATCATATATGCAAAAGCCAACTACTGGGAAAAGAAAAACCCACTCAAATCAGCTTTCCTTAAGACCTTAAAATAAATAGTTGCTTGTTAAAATTTATAATTACAAAAATCTTGTTGCATACAGTTCGCTGATGGATTCAGGGAAAGAAAGAACAGCTCATGTAGCTTATTTTTGATGTTAGCTGTTGATGTTTGAATTGCAAATCACTGGATACAAAATGTTTTATAATCACTGCTGAGCTACAACGTATCTGAAAGGGGATTTTCAGTGTGCAGTGAGCAGAGTTTGCTCTCCTTGGGTCTGGCCATAGAGGCCTGTTGGACCGAGTTCAACAGCACCTGTCAAGGCAATATTCCTATTTTGCACAGAGTAAAATGTGATCATTTGCAAACTGTGGGCTTTAGTTTAACTCTTTCCTAGTGTTGCTAGATTTTTTTTTGCTACAGCCTTGCCACCGACTTTCTATTTAAACATGTGTTATAAAACCCAATCCATCTCTCTATTAATATTAATAAGAATGTGATTGCAACAAGTATGAAATAATCTACACTAGTTGGTTTCAGCCTTGATCAGCTGCTTGTCCATCACTCCCACAAACACTGCTGGGTATTTTTCTATAATGCTCTCAGGACATGTGGAAAACCTGTCTGCAAGTGACTAAACTGATACTTTCCCTTTTTGTAAACCTGTAATAACACCTAGAGATTATTTCATCATGGCAGTGGGTAGAAAACATATTATTTTCACACTAACACTGCAAAAGCTACTTGTTATTCCCAAACCTCTCTTCTCTCCAGTTTGTTCCTAGTATACACAAGGGCCCAGCTCCTGAAATTTCTTTAGTCCTTTGATCTGTCTACCTTTGGACACTGCTATTGCCTATAAAGTTGTTAACACTCTCAATTAAAAGAATAAATTAAGAAGGAACATTTTTGAGAAAGGGTTCAATTTGGGATTTGTTTTTCTTTTGATGTGCTATAGTTTTAAGGGTCTGTCAAGCTCCACCAGAGATCTGAACATTCGGTAACTTTCATGGATACTTTTGGATAATTGGTTTACTACCAGCTCTACTCTTTTAACAATTACTTTTTTTATTTTTCTGCTGTTTAGATTTATTTAGATAAGTTTACTCTCACTGTACCTAGTAGAATATATTTAGGGAATCTACTTGTATTTATAACCTACTTCCAGACGAGGCATACAAAACAAAGTGGTAACATTTCTATGAAACTGAGTTATGTTCTGATTTTGGAGCAAACATTTACCTTTTTTTTTTTTTTTTTTTTTTTTTTTTTTTTTCTGGTTTTAATATTTTTTA
>WEIU01003062.1:242-24877 GCA_013389925.1 Aegithalos caudatus
AATGCTAAAAAAAAAAAAAATTGGAATAGATTTTGTGAGGGAATTTCATTCTTTTATTTCATCCTCTAAATACTCAGGAATCCTTCCTATTTTAAGAAAATCATGTATTTTTGCAGATAGTTTTATATTTTATGAGGAAGTTGAAAAAATTATAAAAGCCTAAAGCAGATAGACTGCTATATGCTATATATTGCTATATATTATACACACACATATATAAAAATATCAGTAAGTATAGATAACTGTTGGAAAAGGAAGGCTTTTGATACCAAAAAAAAGGCTTCTGAAGTGCAGCAAAGAATCCTTCAGAAGGTAACTGACCTCAAACAGAAACCCCATTTCCAGGGGATTCCATTTGCATCTCATACACAAGACCAGCTCTGCAGCACAGGCTCTGCAATCAGCAGCAGCAGCTGCATGCTGTTCCTGAGGTATAAACCCCCTTTCTTTGCTCTTCAGCACTTTAAGACTAGAATTTTTTTTGACAAATCGAGTCTTAAAGTCTATTTCCCATACACCATTCCTGTGGCTGCAAATGTAAGAGCTTTGGTTAAGGGTTGTGGTGCAGGGGGTGCTGGGGTGCACAGGGGCTCTGCTGCCCCTATCAATGCCCAAGTGGCTGAGTCCCAGTCCCTGGATCTGTTTAGAGGTGTAGATGTGGCATTCAGGGGCATGGTTTGGTGGTGGATTATGATAGGTTTATGATTGAACAAATGACCTTAAGGATCCTTTCCAACCTTAATGGTTCGGATTCTAGGTTTCTGATACCAGCTCTCTGAGCACACCATCTTGCTCTAAACCCATCTGCTCTCACAGAAATGAAAACTATTCTCATATCTCTAGCCCTGGAAATTCGTTTCACAGCTTCCTATGGTTTTATGTGTCAATTTTTGCTTTTATTTATTTATTTATTTATTTACTTACTTACTTACTTACTTACTTACTTATTTTGCAAGGGACAGTTTCCTGAGCCATCCCTCCACTGATCCCAGTTACTCACAAATTTTCTTAGGCCATACTTGTCCTTCATTCCTTTCAAGCTGGACTGTCATGGTTTCTACAGATGGCTCTGTTTGTAATAAAGATATACTCAAGCATGAAAAACAGGCATGGCCCCCTCAAAACATTGTGTGAATATTTATTTGATGCTAAAGGGTGTGGAGGGAGCAAACAAGGGAAAACCCAAGAGAGCAGAAGTTTTGAACAAGGAACTATAAACTAAAGTCTAACTAATGGCAGATCTTCCTTTCAGAGGGATTAATCTGGTTTAGGTGCAGAAGTTTAATTAAATAAAAAACAAGTAAACCTAATTGCTCATTCCAAATTCACAACGTTGTATTTTGAAGGGCTTAAAATATTTTCATCAAAATATGTCTTGCAGGACCTGAAAGAATTTTGCATTTGGACAGGAGTCTTAGCTATTTCACATCCAACCTAAGCAGTTCTCCAGCATTCCCTTGCTGTAGCTGGATCTAAAATTCACCTCCAATGTGTTTCCAGGCAACAGAATTACTTATGAAGTTTCTGAAAATCTGAAATATAGACTATCCCAAATTACTTAAGAAGCAAAGGTAACACATGAAGAGCAGCATGAAGTACTGGGGTGTTTTTGTTTAAATATGCTTTTGTGGACAACTGTTCAGACTCATAGGATTGGAATGCTAAAAGACAGAAACCACCCATAAGGATGATGGAGTCCAAGACTCTGCTCCTCTCAGGATTGCCCAACACTAAGCAAGATCACTAAGAGTATTCTCTAGATGCTCATTGGGCACTGACAGGTTTGGTGCTGCAGCCACTCCTTTTGGGAGCCTGTGTCCAACCACCTTCTGTGTGAAGGATCTTCTAATGTCCAGTCTGGGCTTTCCCTGCTGCAGCTTCATTCCATTTCCACATGTCCTCTTGTTGATCACCAGTAGGAGTTCAGAACTCCTCTGCTGGACCCCACCACCAGGAATCTGTAACTGCATTGAGGAACCACTCAGCCTTTAGTTCTTTACTGTGTGCCACTGTAGCAGAATGGCACTCCCAGAGCAGGACTTCAGTGTACTCTTGTACTGACATTTCAAATGTTACTGCTGCCTGTCCTGCTGTTTCAAATTCCATGTACTGCATGTCAGTGTTTTTTGTTGTTTTTTTTTTTTGTTAATTGGTTGTTGGGTAGATTAAAAAGAGTGCAAGGTAGTTGAGGGTAGGATTATGCCCTTTGTATGACTTGCTGTATAGTCAGAGCCTGCTCTTGCCTTCTGTACAGTTGCTGAGTCTTGTCATTTCCATCCTGCCCTTGAAACAATCTCTAATGAAATGCAGCAGAATCTTTTTTCCTATAGGAGATTGATTATTGTGCAGTTTCACACTCATTTAGCTTTCCCTTTTCTGTTAGAAGGGCATGAGCTGGTTATTTGCACCACTTCTGCTTTTTCCATTAGGAAGCTTCTACAACTTCTGTAAATTTCTTAACGGAACAAACTTCTTATTTTCTGAGATGCTTTAATATATAATCGTTGAGGGGAAAATGTTGCTTATCCCCTAGCAATAAAGGGAAGAAATTAGTAGAAATAAAACATCAAATGCATTTTAAGTGAAAAAACCCCATAGTATATAACAGACAGGAAAGGCACAGGAAAACAGTGATGATGGGCAGTTTGGAAATGGGTACAGAAAAAAAATAAGGAAAAAGGGAGAAGGGGGAATGGAGAGGAAAAGGAATCTTAATCATATAATGAAATTAAAATCAAGTTGCTGATAATGCCACTTCTTTGTATTCTGCCTCTTGTCATTGAAATTTTAATATGACTTTTACTTGATGAGGAGAGCTGGAGAAACAACATTCACAGTAATGGAACAGAAAGGGTTTCTGCAACAGAGGAAAAGTGTATCCCTGTAAAGGGGGAGGCAGGAGACATTGAGGGGGAAAGAGAATTTAAGGGTCTTGGGCTCCAGTTGTGAAATCAGTTTTAGAAAAAGACTGAATACCTGATAAAACTATACCTAAATTACTTACACTCTTGATTATGCAATATATGCACACAGGATATGCATCCTGAAGCACATCAACTCTGTTTAAATCTTCATATCCTTACAATCTGCAATTTAATGATTTAGGCAGTTCCACAAAAATTTACTGTGCATTATGAACAGGAAAACTTACTGGTGCCTTCTCCATGGAGATTGAACCATGTCATCCTGACAATTTAAGTAGATAATGTGTGTGTGTGATTAGATTATGTAAAATAATATTGGATATACAGTTTATAACTGTTTATTGGCTAGCTTGACAGTAGCTATGTATGGATAATTGTTCTAGATAGAGAGTATTTTACTGCTACTCAAGAATGGAATTTCCCTCAGTGTTTTGTATAATTCTGGAAGTCTTCTTTCAAAGCACATATTGATGTTTTCTGGTCTCATTAGGGCCCTGTCAGCTGCTGCCTTGATGACTTTGCAAGGAACTCTGAGTGATTTAGGATACTTCTTGACAGGATCAAAGATTTTCTTTTAACTTCCTTGTTCTGTGCTCTGCTCTATTGATGAATTTGTGTTGCTTTGCCTCATCAGTTGTATCTCCCAATCAAAGTCCCTACACGCCACTCATTCATTTTTCACTGTATGATATTTCCTTGATTTCAGCACTTGTCTCTCATTCACAATACCTTGTTCTTCCTACAATATCCATGCTTATTCTACGTACTCTATTTTTAATCCTGGCATACCACAGCCTGTGTTCAGAATCATGTTTCTTTAATCTTTTCAGCACTGATGTTACTTTTTCCCTTTATGATATCTCAGATCACTTAGAAATGACTGCCCCATAGTTATAACATATTCACACAAGCATATTCTGATAATTTTATTGTAATTTATGATTTGTGCATATGTAATATAGAAGCCATAATTTCAACAAACTAAAAAACAGTTGTACAACCATAGTTTTACCTTAAAGTAAAATGGAATAATCATATGGATTAAGAGCATATATAATCAAGTGTTTTCCCTTATATAAGCAAGTCCAGTTCCTGGGTTTGTTGGTTTGTATGCTTAGTTCTTGCTTGTTTTTGTTTTAAGTGGGAGATAGATGAAGGCTAGGAGGAAACACAAAATGTCAATAGAGCCATTTCTTTAAACCATAGATGAGTTTTTATTGTTTTTTGCAATCCTTAATTTCAATCAAATGTGTGTTATAACATAATTAACTACAATTTATACTATTGCTGTTGTACACCTAAATATTCTAACATAAAGATAATTTTCTCTAAGGAAGGAAAAAGCGGGAAAAACCTGTGTAAAGTTTTCAACTAAAAGACTCCTACAGCTTTATATATATTGCCTAAAACTTTAAATACAAAACAAAGTTTAAAACAAAATATTTGGGATATTTTACTCTCTTAGACCTGTTATCCTCCTTTATCCTATTCCTGGTACAGTAAATGATGAAAACTATTAGAAGACAATGCATAAGAGAACAAAAACAATGATCAAAGAACTAGAAAGCATGTTTTCTGAAAGCTAGTGAGAACTAAGCTTGTGTTAGAGAACTGGACACACAGGAGAAATATGACAGGTCTTCAGAAGTGTGAAAATTTGCAATGGGAACAAAAGGGAATAAGGTTTTGTCTTTGTTCTTTTTAGACAAAAGCAAGAGACGAGGATTTTAAATAACTTCAAAGAAGATCTACATTGAAAATTACAAAGAAAAACATCTTGCAACCAAAACCACTCAACATCACAAATAGGATTTTGGAAGGGTCTAGAACTCATATTACATAAATATTTATGTAAAACAAACAGGAAAGGCTTGGTTTATGTGATGGTCTTCCTTGTGGGGCCAAAAAATAAAAAAAAAGGCCATGGCAATATTTGATTCTGTATATACGGTATGAGTAATTGACATCTCAATCTTCTGCTAAAACAACTGAATGTAATTAATAAAACAAGAAATAGTTTCAGATTCAATTACAAACAAGCAAAACAAGTGTGTTGAAGCAGAGAAGGTAATATGCCTGTCATACCTGCTATGTTTTTGTATATAACCTTGAAATTCTGGAAATGAAAATTACTTCCACAGAGCTAGCAGCAGATAAGTGCAAGGATCAAAAGAAGATTTGTGGCAGGATTATCCATAATATGAAATGTGTAGGTAGTAATATGGTTCTTAGCTCTGGTACCAAAAGTGATCAAAGCAAGCTATCAGAAAAAGTAACTTCAGTGAAATATGAAACAGTCAATCCATAAATGACAAATAATGAAGACTTCGAAAATCCCATAAAAATGGTAAGGAAAGAGATACTCAAAGAGGTCCCAAAGGGATCTATGGTATAAATTGTTATGTAACCAGCATCAGTATACTTGTTCTTGCACCATGTCAAAAAGTGTTTGAAATTAATCAGAATTTTGAAATAGATTTGATTTATCAAGCTAATGAAATGGAAACCTAAAATGTCATTTGCTTTTGTAATATAATTGAAAACCATATTTATTAAAATGTCAGCATGTGCAAACAGCTGGTAGTTTTGCTGTTTCTGAATATTTTTCCCTCTACTCAGCCAAAAGGTAAATGTTTATGTTTTACACTGCTATATGGATACTATTTGTATCGTTATAACTGTGTGGAGAAAGAGTTGTCCTGTATCAGGCAAGGGTCCACATAGTCAAGCACCTTGTATTTTGTGATTACTTGGATTGGATCATGTTTGGGATTCCTAACAGTTTTGTTACTCTTTTAAGAATTTGCATGATTAGTTTTTGAAACAATCTAAGGTACAGTATCAAGAGTATTATATAACAGAAGAGTATATATGACAAAATATTGCACAGTGTAATTGAGTGACATTGATGTTTCTTTCGATGACTGCCTGAAAAATTTCTACAAACCATCTCCATCCCCTTCATCTGTTAAGAAAAGGGTGAATAAATAATTTCCTGAAAAGACTCTTAATGGCTTTAATTTCTTTCCTCTAGTCATGCAATTTCTAGTCATCCCTTCCCAGACTGAGACTTACCAGACTCAGTTTAATATTTTCTCCTGTAAAAATACAGGATTCCCTACCTTTGATCGTCCTCTTCATTCTTCACTTTATTATTTTCAATCTAGTGTTTCATTTTTTGAGATATGAGAATCACAGGCTTTTCCTGAGATGTGGGATCACAACAGAATTGCACACTCTCTTCAAAATAACAGCAGGCTTCTACTAGGAAAACAGCTCTGTGCCAGTGTAGAAAGTGTGTTCAAGAACACATTATTAGCTCTTGCTATGCAGACACTGTTAAAGAATAAATTAAAATTTAAAGTATTTAAACCTGTAGTATCAATTACCCATACACTTTTAAAAAATCTTTCAGAATGTGAAAAATGGTTGTATTTCTTGAGGTACCAATGCTTCTTAATTCAAATCACACACAAAATATGAATTATTGATTTCTGCTCCTACTACTCCCCATTACGCCTCCATCCTTCCAAAACACATGAGCATCTGCTTCCAGCTATTATCTATATACTCCTGTAAACACCAACAGGTTTTCTTGACCTTCTTGCTCAGGAATGACAGCAGCAAATCTACTTTGAGATCACATGTTATTAAACACAAAATGATATGTGTGCCTGGGAAAAGAGGAGTAAAGAGAGGAAAAAAAAAACAAAAACCTACCCTTCCTTCTCTTTTAGGCTGCAGAAAAAGTTTGAATTTTTGGCTGAAAGCATCTCTTGTTATCAGTTTGTCCAGACTCATTTCTCAAACCCAAGTTTCAGTTTCTGGTTTTCTTTATATTAAATTGCACCAACTTTTTGCTTAGAAGACTTTCTCTCTTTTCCTGAGTTTGCATGTCTGCTCTCTTCTGGTAAAAGACTCCCTAGAAGCAGCTCTATTTATCTGAAGGAGTTCTGTATATATCTTCTCTTTTGCCAATTTTGTAAGTTCATTTTTGTCTTAATGTTTTGTTCTCTCCTTCTGGTAATCTTCACTCCTTATATTTTTAGAAAATTCAGCTATGTCACTGTGAAGTCTCCTCTTCTTAAGTGATGAAAAAAAGCTGAACTTTAATCTTGCTTCATAACTAGTATTAATTTAGCTTATTTCACTTGCATTCCTCTAAAGCAATTATAGTCACTCTTCTTCTTAAGTGCAGATGCAAATTAGGATAAAGGCAGTAGGGATTTTCCTCCTCATTTTTTTATTCCTAGCAATTTGTATTAACTGTATATCCCTACTTTCCTCCTTCCGTGACTCAGAATGAAACATATACAGTATCTTAAATTAGAAAAGTATAATCTCTAACAACCTAAGTACAGTACTTAAATGTCCTTAATCCCTGCTTTTACATTCCCTATAGCAGTTGTTCCCTCAACAGAGTTTCATCTGACAACTTGGATATCTGGCCCTTAAAAATCCTTTCCAAAAGCACTCATATTTTTATAGTCAAACTTTTAGCCAAAGTTTCCACTGCTAACCTACAAAGCATTCAGATTTAATATAGGTGGTGGTCACTTCTTTCCTGCTTTCTTACTTTTCTTGCTTAGTTTTTTACTTATGTCAAAACCAACTTTTTAGTGTCTCAAAATTAACTTCATAGGTGTCTTACAAACCTATTGACCATTAGCACTGTACCAAGCAGGCATGTACAATAAATGTCTGTAAAATGCTCTTTGGGACCACTCCATGTTCAAACAGGAAAATCTAGTTGCATTCATTTTTTAAATAAAGAGGTTCAAAATAATTTTTTTCACTAAAAAACAAAACAAAACAAAACAAAACAAAACAAAACAAAACAAAAACACCACCAAAAATTTAAATTACTTTTCTGGCAATTTGAAATAATGTCTTTAAATTCTTTGCTCAGAGAGTTGAGATATGCTTTTTAAAAATAGTTGGTTTTATTTGGGTAATAACATTCACCCATTGTCATTTCTCTACACTGTAAATTTTAAATTTAAGAATCCTTAACAAGAAAAATCAAAGTGTTGACTTATATTTTCTCAGAAAATAATTATAAAACCAAATGAAAATTGCTTGTCTCACAGGAGTAATTTTGTTTTTTTCCTCCTTTTTAAAATATTTAAATATTTAAATGTTTAAACTATTAACATAGTTCAAAGTTGTAAATAACAACTTTTTCCTGTGAAGACAGCTTGGATTTTTTTTTATAAACTTACACTAAGCAGTTAAATATCAATGGACAAAAGAAAAAACTCACAATTAAAACAAACAAACAAACAAAAAAACCCCAAAAAACAACAAAAACACGAAAACAAAACAAAACAAACAATAAAAACCCCACAATTTTTAAACTGCATGACCAAACCATTTGATATGCATCTGATTAAATGTTATGAGTTTATGGAAAATCATGAGACTTTAACTAGTTCCCTGGTTTGGAAAGAATGTATTTTTTATTATCTCCCTCCCCCAGACTAATAGGCTGGGGTGAATACACCTAGGGTATTTTAGCTATCTATATTCAGGAAAGGTTTTGCCAAGGAAACAATTTTATTTTTTTTTTTTTTAATTAGAGTAGAAATATTTGAAAATAAAAAAAATTTAAAAGCCATATTTTTACCCTGAGACATGCTGCCTAGAAAGAGGATTCTTTCAGCACATTTTCCATGTAGCTTAGCAGAAACAGATTGCAAAAGCCTTGCATGCCAATCCTATACAATATTCCCCTTAATTTTCAATTAAAGTATTTATATTTTTGCAGAAATCAACATCTAATGCATAAAATCTTAGACAAACTGAATAAATACACAACTCACCCTATAATAACTTGCAATAGTACAAAACGTTGGGGAGTCCCTTTGGGATGTAGACATGGCTTTAAACTCACAGTTGCCTCATCCCTCCACTTTATATACATTAAACATATCTCATGGGACATTATATCTGCTCTTAATTCAGTGCATACCTGCCACACTCATAGAAATTCACATTCTGACTAAGCCACTTACACTAGACAAAGCCAGAAATCCAATTCATCCTTTAGTTTTCCTGTAGTTTATTACTGCAGTCTTGTTGGCAAGTCCAAAGGAGAAGCTGTAAACTTTTGTAGCAGTAATATTTATTTCATTTGGAAAAACTGCCAAAAAATAATGGAAAGTGTAATAACAATGGCAATGATAATTATGGATAGCATTATTCAAATTGTCATAAAAATAATATTACAAAAGGCCTACCTCTTAAGAATGAAAAAAGAATCTTAGAATTTCTGCCAAAAATCCCAGCATAACCAAGGCAGTCTGGTGACACAAAGCTTCTGCTCATGCATGATCCCTTCACCTGTTACACAAACCCAAGTCCACTGACACCAGCAGCAGAATAGTCTTGTTTAAAGCTGCTGCACTGGAAGAGATAATCAAGCCTTTGCCACAATCCTCACTAACTTGTAATTAGTAATATTATTCCCAGAATGCCTGATATCATCTCCTTGGCTGAGTAATTTTTTCTGTTTGTTCTTAGCAAGATACTATTAGATGTTTTGCTTTTGATCATGGCCACCTGAGAATAGGGCTCTGAGCAAACTGATCTAATGGATCTAATGTGTTTTTTCCAGTGGATTGAAACTGGATGCATTTTGGAGGTCTCTTCCAACCCAAATCATTCTATGATCCTATGATGATCCTGAGGCTTTTAACATCAACAGCCAAAGTCTGTTGGCTCTGACTGTTCTGAGTCAAAGCCAGTGCTAAAGGGTTTGGGTTGCTTGCTCTGTAATGGGTTTCCAGCAATTTATAAAGCTAGTAAGTGCAGAAAATTCACATCACCAAGTAAACTTATGCTAGGTACCCAGTTCATTGGGAATGTGAAAAATGTCACAGATGGCCTCATGCCCATTTTCTTTCCAGCTCTGTCATTCCTCTCCCAAGCAGGACTGATGGTGTTGCACAGCCCTGTTATGACACGTGGCCAAATAATGTCTCAATCTGCAGCATACATGGGACACCAGCACCCTGAACCTTGGGCTGAAAGTCTACCTGGGAACTATATACCAAAATAGACAGTTTCTGAAATGAAACAAAATATTTCTCATTATTCACTTATTTGAAGTGTTCAGTATTTCACATTGTAATCCTCTCAACTAATAAAGAGTTCAGCAGCAAGTTGCAACACTATTGTGATAAGGAGAATTTCAGGGGTCCTAGTTCTATTTCTGGTGTCTAATTGAGTGTATTTTTAACTTTCAATTTAACTTAATAGGAACTAATTAGTAAAATCTAATTAGATGCCTACTAAGAATTTCTGAATCACTGTTCCTGAAGTCTTATTTTGTGTCACTAGAATCCCAGAGGGAAAGCAAGTCACCCTGAAATAGATGGGACTACTTGAGTATCCAGGTACTACTCTGTGTCAGGAAGGCCTTAAATAAAGTGATACGATCACAGGCACATAAAAAATAATAATAGAAATCTGGCCTGAGAAAAATGCGTCTCAAAAATATGGCTATTAATGTTTTCTTCTCTCTCACTATGGTTCTGACCAAAGATGTACATATTGTTTGAGTTACCTCTCTCTCTTTTTTGCAAAACTCTGACTCTAAGTTACTTCTGCAGAAAAGGCCACTCTCTTATGTTTTATTACCTGTAACATATCCTCAATTGAGAATCATTTCAAAAGGCTTCAAAGAGTCAATACATTCTCCATATAGTGTGGGTTTTTTTGTTTTGTTTTGTTTGTTTTTTTTTTTCACAAAGACTGTTTCTGGAGTGGCAATAATAATAGTAAGTTCTAGGTGAGAAAAGAAAACAAAAACTGATCCTCTTTATTATCAGCATCTAACTACTTTTAACTTTATGTTTTTTCCTGTTGGTTTGGGTTTTCGTTGTTTTTTTTCTTCATGGTGTCTTTTATTTCTTCTAATCTGTATATGAATACAGCTAATGTGCAGCTGTGTTTCCCCAGCTTCTGCTTCTTACTCTTGGGGGTGCTCAGATGATGCTGCAGCAGCTCACTGTTTCTTGGTTAATGGGCACCTGTTCAGGTGTCTGTAACTGTGTGCACTGCTCTGCTCTGATGGTCACTCTTAGTAAGTCAGCAGTGGGGGAACTTAAGCCAACAAAAATTTAGGTTAGAAAATCATAGGTTAGAGGCATTATTTTGTGTTTCACATTGTTCCCTCAGCACTGCAATACAAATAATCTATCCAATTTTTTATTTCTTATTTTATAGTTACTAAAAATTCCATACTTCCAAAGACAATAAAATTATTAAATAATATTATTTTCTGTATGAGCTGTTTGGAAAAGAGATTCTTTCACTGGGAAAAAGGTTTACTTTAAGGTTGTCTGATGTATTCTAGGAAAAACCCACAAATATAAATTCCAGTACCCATATTCTCAGGAGCACTGCTGCATTTCTAGGTACATGACTAGACTTGCAATTCCAGCTGTTAGCCCATGCTGTAACTGAATTTCCCTTTTTAAGTGATTCAATCTGACTCAGACTGGTGTCCAGCAGCTTGGAAAGGCTGTTAATGTGATGTGACAATCTTGACATTAACTGCCTTGGTTAAGGCCAAGAAACAAATCACGTAGAGCTTAACAGATCAGAGACAGCACCTTGAGTTTTACATAGAAATGAACTGAAAAAAAGTGGAGATTCTGGCTAAATGAAACTGATGCTTCCTGGATGGGCAAATGTATTATGAAGAGTTTTGTTGTTCTTACAGTGTCTGCAGTAAATTGAGCACTGTGCAGTCATGCAGTACAGCACTCTCAATGACTTGGAGGCATCCTTTGAAGGCTGCATTTGACAGAAAAGATGATAAATGCCAGGATAAATGGAGATTTAACAAAGCCTTTGGGCACTAATGACAATGGATTTCTGGAACAGGGTTAATTCCATTGGCATGTCCAAATTTACTCCTTCCCTGTACTATATGTAAAATTTTATTTGGCTGTGCTGACCAGAGGTTTTAAGTCCATCACAGCTCAGTAGGTGAGTGACAGGCCCACGGCTCAAATCCAAGAGATGCAGACGAGGGCATTTGGCAAAATGCAGTTGGGCAGCCTGCCTCCCTCCATCAGGCAGCAGGCACTGAGTGAGAAACTGAGGGAAAACATGTTCTGGTGAATAACATGTGGGAGATGGTCACAGGCCATGAATTGCACAAGACACCAGGACACTCACCATGAGGTCTTCCCAAGGAGGGGAAGAGAGAGCCACCCCACCAGGCTTCAAACTTCCCTGCCTGTCCCTTGTCACAGACTGTCTCAGCCAGGCAGGCTCAGGGCATGCACTGCTCACTCTAGCCCCACTGGGTTTGTTTTTTAGTTTTGTTTGTGTTTTTTAATAGGACCAGTTAGAAAGTCTTTCCACTTTATCCTGCCATTATACATTGTAGGGATGCATTTAAAGTAACAAAACCAGTGAGAGCTAGAAGTAATGGATCTGGGTGGTAAACTAGAAAGCTAGAAAATGTTCTGGTATTTCTAACTGTTCTTTTTTCTTACTCTGGTAAACAATAGCAACCACAGGAGGCCGTGACCTGCCAGTTTCATTCATTGTCTATGCCACTATTCTAGCAGAAGTGAAATAGACTGGACTGTGGTACTGTGGTTTGTCTCTATTATGTTTCAATGTCTGGATGCCCAAATAAGCATAGATGATAATCTCAGCAGAGGTATAAGTGATAGAAGAGCTGAGAAGGGGTATATTTTACATTTCATTTTTTATTTGTCTCATGGAATTCTGAACATTTCTTTCTGTTTCTTGAGGATTATCTGCAACAATAAGATGTAAGAAAATGCAACTGGATGCTTTGAGTTCTACAGACTGGGGATGGGGGCAAGCATGTAGGTGTCCATAAAACATGATGTAACTTCTGAAGGGTTACTGATGCTGGCTGAAATGAGAAAGTCCAAAGCAGCATGTGGCTTTGGATACATGTCCAGCTGAAAGTCTCTTCTGCCACGACTGCATTTCAAAGGGAACAGGGGAGCAAGTGCTGCTGTGGTGTGAACATGCACTGGTGAGTTGACAGACGTGCACTTGCCAAATGCCCGGGGTCCTTCACAAACCTCATGGACTCGTAAAGGGTAAATAGGAAAACATCTGGAAGCCAAATCAAACATATTGGGAGAGTGATTCCTCACAAAGCATTTGGCCACAAACTCTGTTTGCACTGTGGTGACTTCATTTATTCATGAACAACTGCAGTCTAATTGTTTTGTCATATGAAAAGGTCTGCTGCCTTCACTGCTACCCGCAGAAGCGACAGAAGGGCTGGATCCCTCCCCTTCACTGTCTCATCAGCTACAGGCCTTTGTAACAGCAGTATCCTTCAAAACTAGTAAGTCATGTTTTGGCAAAAGCAATTAGGAATTTTGTAAGCTATCACACGAGGATTCAGCATTCACCTCTAGGTCCCACCATCTTAAGAATGAAATATTGGAAACAACAGTGAACATGACAGCGTGGCTTTTCCTTGGCATAAGAAATAACACTCCTGTATCACATGCAGATGTTGAGATTGTTCTTTAATTTATAATTTAAATCATACAGCTACTTCAAGCCCAGGGCAAGGATACTTCGTTCACGCTAAATAAAGTGATTCTTCTTTATAAAAAAACTATATTGAGTCTGGCTATTGAAAAACATTTGTGTGTATGAAAAATGTCTATACAAGAAAATAAAATAGGATGAACTTAAGCTATAGATTCATTTATCTGTGCCCAGGTCAAGGTGTAAACAGGAAAGGAAAAAGAAATTAATTGAATTTATAACTGAAGTGTTCACAATATAAATATGTTATTAATGTTACCAATATCTGCATTTTTATTATGTTCACACATATTCACACATAACAATGAAGCGTTAACTATATATAGAATGTGTTGAATTTAACTCCTTAAGGAGAAAAACTTTTTCTTGGAAAGTCCTTTCATTAACGAGGAGAATAACAGGGAGAGAAAAGAGGTTATGTGAGGATATGAGAGTTTAAATGGTAAAGCTGATAATATGACTCATAATATCAATAGGAAAGAAAGTGCTTTAAAGATTATAATCAGCATTGATGCATCCCACAAGATATTCAGTGGAAAAACATTATGACAGTACAAGCCAGGTTTAAAAAAAAATTCAAAACCAACCCATCCTAATAGTGAACTGGTCCAGGAAAAAGAAATCTCTGAGATTTTGAAAAATCTCAGTTTTGTAACTTGCTTGTTATTCTGTGCAGAAATAAATTTCAAAAATAATTTACTTCAAACTGGCCTTTAATAGAATTAATTTGAAACACTTCACAAGAAATGTTTTGATAGGTTGTGGGTTTTTTTTTTTTTAGTAAAAAAGGGGACCTAAAAAGAATTGCAATAAATGCACTTCATGTATCTACTAATAAATAATTCTAATGTTACATTTAAAATGTGTCAGTAATTCACAAATTCAAAGATCTAACTCAATGCTAATTTTGACATAAAGCTCTGGAAGCTGTTTCACTGTATTACATTCTGTTATTTACAAAGATTTTTAGAAAATATTATAGCATTAAGGACTGTAAGACAATTTCAAGTATTTGGAAATATCCATTTCCAGCACAAGTAAATATCACTTTCTTATATGTACCATATAATGTATGTTGGAACCAGTGGTAAGAATATTAATAAGGAAATGGGTCACTTCTTCTCCCTAAGTCAGAAAGATGTTGAAGAGCTACTGCAAGACAGCAGCCTGAGTTGTTCTGAGTTTGTGTTTTGAGAAATATTGGAAAAGAATATGAAAAAGCTTGTAGGTAAGTCTATTGAGGTCTCTTTTATGGTTGGTTGGCTGTGGATTTATTTCCTAGGTAGTGATTCTTCATGAATTCATTTAAACAGTCTACAGGGACCAGGCTATTCCCTAAATATTCCCTTCACACGACAGTTACATTCATCTGTGTATATATATTTATGCTGATGCTCCTGACACTGAATTGCCCTGTGCTGGTGAGTAGTTATTGGCACCCTCTTTCAAACACTGGAATCGGGTCCCTCTGACCTTGTGATGGAATCAAGTCTACACATGCAATAGCTCTCACCAGCATATGCAAAGATCTCCTGCTCATGTAATACATTGTATACAGTTTCCACCTTCTTCATAAGGCATTAGCAGTGAGTGCCAAGAGGTCTGTGGAATTTGGTACCAGTGTGCAAGCCTATGACCATTCCAAGCTTCTCTCTTAGTCTTCTGAAACAAATGCATTAATTGAGGGTCCAGAAAGGAAGACAGAAAATTCGACTTAATTTCTTCTTCCCATGATCACAGTGGAAGTCAGCACAGCCTGTGAGGGTGGTTTGACTGTGCAAGACATGCTCATGAGATAAAACCCTGTGCACACACTTCTCTGTTATTTTGCTTTTTCAATTAAAAGAGAGGATATTCTTCATCTCTATAGGCTTTTTTCCTTGGAAAAAGTAGGAAATACAGCCAGCTCTTTGAAATTTCCCCTGACTACTCCAATGTTCTTGACCCAGAGCGTTTCTTTCAGAGAAGCAGAGAGACCTCGCAGTTCCTCTGGTCCCACGTGATGTGAAAAGCATTAGCTGTGGCTTGGCACAGCATGCTTTATTGAATATGGGACAAGGAAGCCTTGCTGACAGCCTTGGGGTGAATTCCTTGCCAGCTTAGAGAGCTATGTCATTTTGCTACTCTCACATTCCTCTATTTTATTTCTCAAATGTCCACCTGGGCTGCCTTGCTAACATGTGTTAGACAGACTGTTTTCTTTACAATAGACTGCATTTGGCAAGATGTCCAGTGGTTTTTTTCTGGAATGAAAGCTGTACTTTTTCTCTGTACATGAAATATGCTATGGAGACATCTCTTCCTTCTGCTTCTCTTTGCTTCTGTGGTATTTTGACTTAGATAATCACACAATAAAAGGACCACTGCTACATTGTTTTAGAAAGCTTGCTATGAAAGTAGACTGTGAAGATAAAAAATATTTTGTGGGCTTTCTACATATACTTGGTGCTATAATATGAAAGATTAATACTTCTAGAAAAATAAGACACCCCAAGTTTAAAAATAGACAAACAAACAAACAAACAAACAAACAAACAAACAAACAAAACAAAAAAAACCAAACCAAAACAAAACAAAACAAACAAACAAACAAAAAAACCAGCCTGAAAGCATTTTTTCCGCATTTTATATGACTATTTTAACACTTATGCTTTTGTTTCTTACCAATTTGAAATTTTCCCTGTTGTCTCCAGAATAAATGGAATAGAAATAAGCATGGAGGTAAATTATGGAGAGCACTTAATTTTTTCATTACCATTTTTTAGGACAAATCATTCTTAAAAAAGAGCATATACTTAATTCCACATACTTACAAGAAAGTGACACAATATTTTCAGAGAAGAGCATTACTGAAAGTAAACCATACGCACAAATTTTATTATCAAAACAGTCTTTCATATTTTACTTCTCATATATATTCATACACATTTGTAAACTATAATGGTAAAGAGTATATATAAGAGTATTTATAAAAGTTAAATATATATATACGCTATTGAATATATCTCAGTGGGTCTTCAAATTGTCAGAAAATCATATCTTTGGTCTTCTGAGGGGCTTTTAAATTGTCTGCTTTTCAACAAAAAAAAAAAAAATCATCAATAACATTTCAAACCCAGAAAAGTTAATGAATTTTAAACAAATCTGAAAAAGAAACAATTTAGCCACAGGATGTGGTCTCAAACTGGGAATTACATACTCAGTCTTCAGCCCCTCACAGGTCTGTTTGGAAAAGTCTTGAGCAAGAAAGCTGTAAAATAGTCAGGGATCACCTCCTCCATTTTCAAGAGTACTTCATGCCAATGAATATGAAATTTGGGAAAAATGCCAGAAGGCCTCTGTGGAGGAACAGAGCTCATAACCAAACTCAGAGACAAGAAGAAATCATAAAAAGGGGGGAAGCAAGTATATGGGATATGGGAGAAACACAGAAACATCCTCTGAGCACTCAGGGATAAAGCCAGAAAAATTAAAGCTCAAGGGAAATTAAATATGGCCAGGGATTTCAATTCCACAAAAGCCTTCTAGGTGAAGGTGAAAGAAGGAGAAAGAAACTGAAAGAAGGGAGATTGAGGAAAACATCGGCCCATTGTTTAAGAAGATGGAGTACCTTGTTAGGATAGAGAAAAGGTTGATTTACCAAATGTCAGACCATCTGCCAGATATCTGGGTCCCAGAGGCCATGGCAAAGGGTGGACCGATGAAAATTTATCTTTAGTGAAAAGGGTGAAGTCAGGGAATGCTTAGGAGAACTGGACATACACAGTTCCATGGGCCCTGATGGCATGGACTCACCTGTGTTGATGGAGCTGTGATAGACCACTACAAGGCCACTATGGACAACCTTTGTTCAGTTGTGCTTATCATTTCATTCCACACACAATATGAAGCTAAGGTGCAAAATATGATGGTGTCTCACAGGCAAGCTCAGCTCGTGCTGAGGCCTGCTCTGAGGATGGGAGCTGGTGGCCCTCACACTGAACAAAACCTTCTACTCAGAGGACGTGGGCTGAGCCACTTGTGATGGGTTCTTCCCATGCTCAGTGTACCCCCCTGCCCTGCAGGACTCACATACAGCCCTTACTGCACCTCAGGGTTAAATGCATGTTTGCTGCCAAGTTTCTTTTGCTGTTTTTTTTTTTTTATCAGGAAGGCAGAGTATACTACCTTAAAATGAGCAGAACTAGAGAAACCATAAAAAGGCTTCAAAAATAAAAGGAATTTTTTTTTGAAGATTGCAGAATTGTTTATAAGAACTGCATAGAGCTTATCTTAGTAAATGTCGTAATAAAGGTTCATTGATTAAAAGAAATTGGTTCTATTGCTCATAATAGCATCTCATTGATTGAAAAGCATTGCCTGGAATGGTTTCCTCCAAAGCAGCATCTGTTATGTATTAACCTTTCAGCCTTCAGAATCATGGGATATGAATTTTTTGCTCAAAATACTGGTCAGATGACCCATCCATGACATTTAATAAATTACAACTTTGCACATAGATTCAGGATTCCATAAAAACAGGGAAAAACACATTATAAAGAAAGCACAGTTTTCATGATGCATGGTATAATTCAGTTCTTTATGTTAAAAAAACAAAGTTGTCTAAACTCAGAGTGTAAATTCTATTATTAAAAGCATGAAACTAATTTTAAGATAATCATC
Source organism: Aegithalos caudatus (assembly GCA_013389925.1). Classification (NCBI taxonomy): domain Eukaryota; kingdom Metazoa; phylum Chordata; class Aves; order Passeriformes; family Aegithalidae; genus Aegithalos; species Aegithalos caudatus. Next base: position 18,392 of record WEIU01003062.1, read on the forward strand.
CAGCCTTTAATGGTAAACAGCAATGTAATGATTGAACATTGAATGAAAGAAGATCTGTCATGTCTGGTTTGTTAGGAAAACTATACAAGGACAAGGAGGTTTTGATTTAATCTTTGAACTAGTTAAAATTAATGTAGTTACCTATCATACTGACATTAGCCATAGCATGTGTACATGACTACAGAAATACATTCATCATTTTCTCCACTTTCTTTTGCTATTATTTAAAAAATATTTTCAAAGTGGTGCAATTTATTATTGTTATCAGATTTCATGAGAGAAAATTTATCTCATGAAACCATAATAAAGATAATTTTACTAAGTAGATTTGATTGTTTTCAGTTGATCTCTAAAATACGCTTTACACATTTGATTTTCATTCTGCATAGGAGCTACTTGCCTATCTTAGATTGGGATCTTAACTATCTGTACTGGAAACAAAATAAAATGTGAAGAGGAAGATTTTACTGTTAAGATGTATTTATTTTCTTATCTAATGAGACATAGCTCAAAACAGTTCACTGACTGTCCTACTGTACAGTTGTGGCATAAGCAATTATTTTGTCCTTAAAGATATTTGTATTTGTGATTTTACAGTGCAATGTCTGACACAAAACTATGTATCAAAATCTTTGATAAAATAGCTTATTAAAAATTAAATCTTAAGCAGTCTTCCAGAGGTTCCAGTTCAGGAGGTAAATGTAGCCTTACTCTGACAATGTTAAATAGAATACAGACAGATAGGTTTTAAGCAGTTCACAGATTAGTAGCCTCTGAGACACACAAGAAGGAAAACCAGCATTGTCCTGTTAATGTGCTTTGGTGTAATTTCATGGCTAATACTACCGGAGTGGACTGTAATTAAACTCAGGAAAAACTAAAGATGAAAAGGAATATCTAAACCCAATAGTACACAGCAAATCTGAGAATTAGAGAAATTAAAAATTTCTGAATAAGGAAGTACGAGACACAAAGGTAGTGAAGGACTAATATATCCTAAAAGAGGGTGAGTCAGTACAACTTCTGGTAGAGCAGAATTATCTGTGTGCAGTATAGCACAGAAACATAACACACAGCAGTATATCCAAGGCTCTAGATGGAAGCATCAGGGTGCTGAGGTCTCATAAAATCCTAAAATGTAAGGCCCACATAGGGAGTAGTATTTATATTCTTAAAGTGAGATGTACACTTCTAAATGTAATAGTATCAATCTCACCCTAGTGCTCAAATATAAGTTAATGATAGCCATCCAAACTCATCAGTGCCCACTTTACACATGAACATTTTGTGAGTGGTCAGGGGTGTTCTCTTACCTAAAATTGTCACTTGAAAACTCTGAAAAATGTGATCATGGCAAGAAGTTAGTTATCACACAGAAGGTAGATATTTCTCTTACAAAGTGTGCTCAGGATTCTGTCCTGGAGTTGAGCTCAGACACACCTATCACAAATCTGAGGATTCAAGTTCCCCAACAAAAGCAATTGCAGTGGCAATATCTTTTAACAGCCAGAGGAGAAGGAACAGACTTGGAGAAAATATTGCTGCTTCCCATATTTCATAACTGTACAGTGAAGAGCAACTGATTCCATATGGCCCTCTTCTTTTTGAGGTTCAGGTCAACCTACCTCAAGAGATGAATACTGCTAAAGCTACCAGCTTATCATAGTCTGGTCATAAGGTGCAGAAATTCCCATGGGGACAACAAAAAAAAAAATTATGCCAAATTTGCAGGTTTATTTTGTAAGGGATTTCTCTGCATTGTGGTTTGTTACCAGAAACACAATCCCTAGACTCCAAGTTAGGAAATAATATTTAACTCAAGCATTTAGACAGCAAAATTTTATTCTTTAGGATAAACTCCAAATTTTGAGTCAGAAGCATCTTACTGTGAAATGCAAGAACCATGTGAACAAAGTGGGTTTTTCAATACACGTTTACTATATGTGTGTGGGTGGAAAAATAGAAACTTTGAATTTGTATTTTCTTCCTGTCATTGAAAAAAAAAATCATTTTCTGACTATAAAACTTGAGCATTCTTTTAACTGCAGGTCGTCATTAAAAAGAAAAGAAGTCAAAAATGTAAATTCAGCTGCTGGATTATGTACAACACATCAAAGTAAGTTTTTCACATACTTAAATTATTTCTTTGCTATGCATTTTCACCTTGTTTCCAGACTGAATGTGTCATATATCAGCTTTCAACTTCTGGATCCTTTAGCACTTTCTTTTCTGCTAGATTAAAAATTAATCTACTATCTAAAATACTTTTCCTGTAGAATAGGAACAATACAGCTTTTAATCTCTTAGATAAATTAAACAGATGCAGAGTTTCTGTATTTTATAGCAAACTTTCCAGACCTTGAGCATTCTTGTAGGTCATTTCCTTGCTGCATTCCAATTTGTTAATATAATCTTTGAAGTGTGGATTCCAGAACAAAGAACTGTATTACACTGACAACTTGATGACTGCACCATAATGGGCTATTGAGAGACATTCAGGTAATATGATTATGGGTATGAGACACATATTAAAAAAAAAAAAATAGACGAATGATGAAATTCATAATGAGAACTAGATCAAAGGCTAAATTGTGTCTAGATTGGAATAGTTTGGTGGTATAATAAAAACGGGTTTTCTGTTGTTGCTTTACAATTTAAAAAATAAATAACACCTAAATAATAAAAAAAGAAACCCTTAGAATCATTAAAAACTACCAGATTTTTGTGACTTTTATGTTCTACTGACAGAGTTTACCAAAGAAAGAAAACTTTCAACAGAGGATTGTAAGTAGTCTGTCCTTGTTTCTCAGTATAATGTTATAACAATAAATGAAAGAAACAGACTTTCTGGAGAAACTCATATCTGGGAGGAAATGTAACCAGAAATATTTTTGTTTGCGTGTCTGTCTATGTCACTGGTGAAATTAGCCTGTTACTAAACATATATTTGTATACCAAACTAACACATTTTTCTGTTCTTTTGTATCTTTCAATAAAAAGTTAAAGACATTTTTATCTCACATGAAGTAATAAATCCATTAATTGGCCTGAATATTCCTAAATATATAATTGCTATTTTTGTTTTTGTTGCTTTGTTTGGGGTTTTGTGTTTTTGGTGTTTGTTTTTTTTTTTCTCCAACTGTAGACAGAACTTTTAATATAGAGAATATACAGAATATAGAGTTTTTCTTAAATTCATACCTACTTTTATGCTACTTGCAAGTTTCATTCTTGGATTTAGGCAATTAATCTTCTACTCATTCTCCATCATACTTATTAAAATTAATAAAGTTTTGCAGTTTAGGGGGAAAGAAGTTTGTACAAAATAGAGAATGAGACAGAGGGCATAATTTCACATATTTCTGACAATGTTGGGTGCAGACAATCATTTATGCATTTTTGTATCAAATACCACAAACTAAACAAATTCAAAATTTGAGAAGTTTCTTTTGTACTCTTTTGAATGCTAAAACTTAGAGTGTCTTACAAGTGCACAAGGGGCCTTTATTACTATATCTCATAACTATTAACATTAAATTAGTTATTAATTGAGAAATCAGGTTCCAGAAATGTGAAGAAAATAAAGCCTTTAACTATCATGCTAAAATAATCTTGTTGCATTAAGCCAGTGTGCCCTCTCCTCTTTCTATGCGGGGAGTGGCAAAAGGGAGTGGCATATTTTGTCTCTTCTTGTCTGGCAGGAACACAATTCTTTTCTCTGAATACCTTAAAATTATCTAAAAGATAATATTTAAAATTCTTTGGAATCATACCCTTAATTTAATTCTCTGTAAGTAATTCCAGTCTGACATCCAGAAAATGAGTGGAACTGACTTTCCTGGTGTTCTTATTTTTAAGGTTACACCAGCTATCAAGACATAATGGTCTAGAAATCAGACTTTAATTTAACAAAACAGTAATACATTATACAAAGAATATAAAATTGAAACCATGTTACATGTTCCTTCATCCTTATTACATTTCCTCTTTACAACATGCACAGCTGCTTCCAAGGAAGTCAGTGAGAACACTTTCAATGAATGAATGTATGAGGGAATGAATAAATGAATGAACTAATTTCAACCATGAAATACCAAATTCTGGGTTTGGTTCTACTGTTAATTGTAACATTCTCATTAAGTTCAAAATTTCTCTCACCTTACTAAGCAGAGATCTGTTAAGCTGGTCCTATTTTTTATAGAATGCATATGATACAAAAATATGATAATAACATATTGGAAATGACACTATGAATTACTTAACTTTGGTTCATATTTCCCTGTTTTCTGACATTATATATTAATTTGAACAGCCTGAGATAAGTTGAATTAAGATGACAAGCAGAAGAGGACTTTGGGACCTCCAGAACTGTCAAATAGGAAAAAATTGCCTTCCCTTGATTTCATTTTAAGGAACTAACATTATTATCCGGCCCTGAAGTATTGTAGCCATAAACTGATAAAATTATCCAGCAATGCCTCAGAGACATCCGAATATTCCCAGTTTGAACAGCAATATGCCGAGGAATAAATTTACATTTTTAGTAGCTTAGTTCTACTTTATATATCCCCTAAAGGGCAATGTTGTTCACTATACTTTGTTGATGCAAAATATGGCTGTTTAGTGTGTTTATTTAACTAGCTAATGCTTGTTTGCTTATCTGACACCTAAAGTCACTAATGCTGCATTGAGCCATGCGTCACTTGTATATTATTACCTACAAGGAAAGGAGAGAAATCCTATGGCTTGTTTGAAATCCTATGGTAGAGTAGTAAGATATCGGATCTTGTGCTGAGACTGGGGCCTCTCCATGTCTTTACTGCAGCAAATGCTCTCACCTGCTATCAAAGCCTCTTTCACATGCAGCGGCACAGCAAGAGCCTCGTTCATGGAATGATCACAAACTGGTCACAGAGTAATCATATGAAACATGCACAGTAAATCCCAGCCTGCAGCACATGGATGAGTATTTTGGGGCCTTCACAGTGCACACACCTTCCCAAAAAGGCTGGTCTATCTCTGCAAAATGGTACTGGGTATGTTCATGTTAATTCCTAGCTTGTCTTTCTTCTGCAGACAAAAAGTAGAAAAAATGGATGGTAAAGACAAAGTTTTCTAGGAAACTAATATTGTTGGTAAGTGATGTCCAGAGGATTCAAGACTGGGCTATGTTGACCCTTTAAAAGAAAGCAAGCAAGCAAAGTTAGTGCCTATCCAAAAGAATTCCTAATCATATCATAACTGTATGCAGCATGTGGGCAAAAGGCTCTGGAACCATGTCATCGATGACTACCTTAGTAAAATAGGAACATTTAAGGGGTAGAATAACCCAAGTTTTGGCTGCAATTAACCTTTGAATTCATGCCCAACAGAAACCTCCATATACACAGGAAAGAACAATTTCCTTAAGTTTATAAAATCTTTACTACCTTACAATATTTCTATTCATAGAGTTTTGTGGAGACAAGTTCACGTTTACCAGGAGAATGAATATACTTGAGAATTCATCTACTGGAGCCTTTAAGTTACAGTGAAGGCATGTAGTTTAATAAGCTTTTTGCTATATGTGGTAAGCTTTTAAATTTATATCATTAGTGTCTTCCAGCACAATGAAAAATCTAGGCTGAAGCTAGAGAAAGTACTGTCTTTAGTTTCCAGAATTTTGTGCTTTATGCAGCTGTGCTGAAGTCCCACAAAATACTAAACATACAAATACTAATACTAATGGCAATTGCCAGTCAAATAATGTCTGAAACATTCCCAAATATTTGTTTACACAAAAAAGAAGTATATTTTTCACAGGCATTTGTGCTGTTTTTGACTGGGATGGAGTTAATTTTCTTTACAGTAGATGGGCTGATGCTGTGTTTTGGATTTGAGCTGGAAACAGTGTTGATATAGAATGTTTTTGTTTTTTTGTTTTGTTGATATAGAATGTTTATTGCTGAGCAGGGCTCACCCAGAGCCAAGGACTTTTCTGCCTCTTGCCCCACCCCACCAGCGAGGAGGCTGGTGGTGCACAAGAGTCTGGGAGGTGACACAACTGGGACAGCTGACCTGACTTGAGCAGATAGATGTAACACATCAAATGGTGTCATGGTCTGTGTATAAAGTTGTGGGGAGAAGAAGGAAAGATGAGAACATTTGGACTGATGGCATTTGTCTTCCCAATTTACAATTGCACATGATGTCCTGCTGTCCTGGAGATGGCTGAATACCTGCCTGACAATAGGAAGTGGTGAATGAATTCATTATTCTGTTTTGCTTGTGTGTAGTTTTGCCTCCACTACTAAATTGCTTTTATCTCAATCCATGACTTTTCTCACTTTCATTCTTCCAGTTGTCTCCCCCATCTTTTGGGCAAGAGGCATGAGTGAGTGAGTGACTAGCTCTGTGGAGCTTAGCTGGCAGCTGGGGTTAAATCACAACAGTATCTGTGAATATTTAAAAACTTATCCCAACGTAGTTGCCCTGCTCTCATATTTT
>WEIU01003062.1:24931-38173 GCA_013389925.1 Aegithalos caudatus
GGAGAAAGAACACTTCCAATAATTTGTAGTCTTTCAGAATATTCATTTTGGCACACAGAAAGAAAAGCCATCAAGAACTGCTACCAGGAAGTATCTGTTCCACTTAACATTTTCTTGGTTGCAACATATTTATTATCCAGACCTAATGTCCCCTGGAACTTCCAGAGAAACACAATGCACTTCACTGCAGTGATCATTTAGGAGATTTTTGAAATGCATTGTTCTAGACAGGTCTAATCTTCCAAGTCCTTCGTGTCCACTTAGCAGACATATCCTTCAGGATTCTTCTTCATGCTGCACAGATGTTGGGTGAAATGAAGCAGACAATACATGGAGAACATAATGATGTATCTTGACATATGGCAACGCCACTTCCACATCCCAACACCACTTCCACTCTTCCAAAGTACACATCACTGACACTTTAAAGTCCTTAGGGTGAAATTAAATGTCTCCTTTCTCTTGGCCATCAGCCCAGTAAAAGGCTCTGAAATGCATGGGAACAGGGAGCAAAGTGGACCTTCAAAAATGATTGATGGTCTCACAACACTACTGGTGCCCTTGTCTACAAGGCAAAAGTGTTTCCTCTCTGATTTCAGCAAGCAGAAAGAAGGGTGACAGTAATCTGATCATATACAGCTATTTGGAATGTAAAGATCAGTGTTTTAACTGACTTCCCTAGAATTATTCCCTGAGGGATGATCTTCCATACAATGACCTATGTCATGAATAATGTCTGGGGCACAGGAAGAGGATCAGACTGGCAGAGTACCTGTTTATTTATGTATGTGGGTATGTGCTCAGTACACCTGCTGTGGCCTTATAACACTTCATGCAGGGTACAATCTTTATATTTTCAGTATTCTATATGGTACATACAATGCTGCCACGTTAATGGATACTTGGAAAGGACTACTGGAGTTTGTGATTTTTTAACTGTCAGTTGAAGCCTCCCTGTTCTGCTACTTAATTGTTTGTGGTAGGCTGTACATGATATATTACAAGAAAAGATATAATGGTAGCTGAATTTGGGAAAAAAAAAAAAAAAGGCAATACATGTGGATGTACCAATTTCAAAAGAATCCACCTTAAAACTGCATTAATAGTTACAGTGGTACTAAGAGTTTTCAGTTCAATAACATTAAATCAATGCAATTAGAGAGAACAAACTGTATCAATGTGACATCTTGGAGAAGACATGGTCTTATTGTTCATTGCTGGAAAAAAATCCTTTTGAAAGAACTATTCATTTAATTATTCAGAAAAGGAAAATATATAATTGGATAAAAAAAATTCATGCTTTTTGTTCTTTACCTAAAAGATTATTAATAGTGTGGCAATCATGTAAACACTCTCAGAACCTGCCATGTGTTAGTGCCAGCAATGCTACTTCTTTCGACTGAATTGGCATCAGAAAAAATACAGGACAAAAATATATTTCTGCAACAAATAATTGAACATAGTTTCATCACACTCCTCCTCCTTCCTATAAAACCATTTTCAAACATCTCCTTTTAAATGCAGATTCTGACTACTTATTACTATATGCAGTTTTTTTCATGAATCATTTGAAAAGTATTCAGTCCATTTTTTTTGAGCTTGGACTGACATATTAAAAAAAAAAAAAGAAAAAAAAACCCCAAACTCCAGTAGTTGCAAAAAAATAGTATTGCCCAGACAGTTTTAACCTCTGAATACTTCACTTAGCAAATGGTTGTTCTTGCCTGCTCAACATGAAATTTCTGTCCAAAAGAATCATTCTCTCTGGAAATAAGCCCGAGTACAGATTCCTTACCTTTAGACACTTTAGTGCAGGTAAAAGCAACTATTTTCCATCAGGATCTTGTGCAGAAGACAAACTGTCAGTGAAAATGTATCTCCTGAGCAGTGTGTATGCCTGCATCACATCCTGCATGTCTACAGAGAGCTTAGTTGGATTTCCACCCGTGTTTTTATAAACATAATAGAGAATCTCCTGACCTAAAGATGACCTTTTCTTTTTTATAAGAAACCTGGAAAAGACACACTTTACCTTTTTTACTTACTTTTTGACTAAGTTTACGCTAAAAGCAATTCCAAGTTTAATTAGATTGATAATTAGGTTTATGAGTCCATTCCAAGACAACCAGGATGTAGCTAGGCTAAGCCTGTCATTCCTGTTTTACAGGTGACCTGAACCCTTTGTGGGTACAAAACCTAATTGCACCCTAGTAACTAAAAAGAGGGCTGTCTCATGAGATATGGTGTGATATTGTGGTCATTACCATCAGGACAGAAGGAAAAGACAGAAGCAACTAGACTCACAGTGGATATTCCCCTGCCTGCACAGGGAAGGGCTCTTACTAAGGCGTTCCCTGAACGTGCGTTTGTGCCTTTGTACTACATAGAGAGGAAACACAGATAAACCTGTAGTAGAGAGGAGCAATGGAAAGAAATTAATTGCTGCTTTTTGTTCCCAGCAGGTTGACTGTAGGGATAGAGCCTGTATTTTTGGACAAAATAGGATAAAGCAAGGAAAAAGAAGAGAAATAACAAAAATTGCAGCAAGAGAAATTCCAATAAAATATAATAAAAAAGGCACATAACGCAGATGGTGAAACACTGATACAGGTTGATTTCTTCAACCTAGAAGACTCATAACTCCTTTGGACACACCCCTGAGCCATTTAATTTAACATGAACCTAGCCTTAGTTTAGACTGAGGACTGCAGACTTTCTGTTCAACTTATGCAATAATGTCACAGACATTTATCCACCCCTGAAAGATGGCAGGGATATAGTCTACTTATAGGGGAAGATTGCAGCATCTACAACAGCAGCTGTGGCACTCTGCTTCCTGCTGCTTTTAAAATATGACATACAGAGCACACCACAGGCCAGTTGGCCACAGGATTCAAAGGTTTATAATCCTTTATCATCACTGTTTGACATATCTGGCAGCCCTTGTGACAGGATAGAAAAGTCTGTACATTATGCATCTTTTCTATCAAAATTTGTGTGCATTTAGGCTTTTACACATCTTTTAGAGAGAGGGAATTTTAGAGAATGTCATTCACCATTTCTCTAGATTTAAGTTGCAAGGTGCCATAAAACTGTTGTTTAGGCACGTTACATTCTTGAATGAGCTTGCAGCACATTCAAGCATGATTAGAAAGGTAGTTTATGACATTCAGCACAGAATAAAACATATTATGAATTCTGTCCAGAAACAGTTGCTATACTGGCTTTCTCCCAATACTATTTAAAACTCATTATTTAGCTGTTGGCTCCAACTTCTGTGTTTTGTTGTTTGGTGGTTTGTTTTTTTTCTAGCACTCTTTTGAGAATAATTTAAAAGAACTTCTGCTGCAGAGGCTGGTAGCTGCTTTAGAAATGCTTCATAAAGACCATTGCATCTGCTGATGAAAGTGTGGCTGTGGTGATACCACGCAATATTGTTGAGGGGGATATACTGAGAGTGTAAAGATGAACTCTTCTGAATTTTGCATTTAAAATCCCCAGGAATCTTAAAGCCGTGGTTTCATTTGTAACTGCATAAATTTTCAATGAGATATGCAATTCCTAATAATCTAATAAAAATATTAAATTCCAGTAAGATAGAATCATCTAATTCATGCAACATAAATAAGTATGGCCTGAATTAATACACTGAATACAGTAGTCTAGTTATACAGCCTTGATTTATAGCAGTTGATATTCTGGGAATGTCCTTACACTCCTCTTCCTTTTTGTTGACCCCTGAATATACACTTGTAAAAAAGAAAAACATTCTGCATGTTTTTTGCTTAGCTTCACATCAGGAAGGTTAGAACTCCTAACTGACCTGAGCAAAACCTGTAGGTACAAATCTTTAATTTTCACTTACTCTTTGGCTAAAACTCATAAAATTACCAAGTGTTTTGCAACCCAGTGGATTTCAGAACACTATTTGATTTTGTTAATCAAATTAAGTTAAATGAAAGTACAAAGGCCTGCAACCAATTCAATTTCAGAATAAAAGAAATTGATATTTATTTGCATCATATGCTCAAGATATGGACATAATGTGCAAATACATGACATTTAGTAAAGGTGTAAGAGTTTAATGACATCTATTTTGGAAAACATATAGGTCTAGAGGTGTATGTCACAGTACAGTTGAAAGGTGTTAGGTATGCTTAAGAATATCATGATGATTTACTTGAGCTAGATTTCTGACTACTGTTTCCTTTCTTTATTTTCAACTGATGTTGCACCATTCTTCCAAAAAAAAAAAAAAAAGATACACATCCACCCAAATGGAAGCTTAAAATTTGAACTTAAACTCCCCCAATTAACAACTTTCTTTATATAAGACAATGACTTATCACTGTTACATGACAAAACAATGTAATCCCATGAATCCACCAATGTTTAAAGCATGACTACAAAACCTGAGTAAAGCATCGCAGTATTTTTAAGAATTCCTCCTTATTCCAGAATTTGAGTTAAATCTTAAAAAATTTTTGCCTGTTTCCCAGTGCAAAAATACAGTTACAGAATTTGCAAGTAGAAAAAATTCTGTGTCTATTAATACATTGACTAAAACGAAATATCACTTGAAAGTCATTTGAGTTGTACATCAATCAGGATAGTTTGTAAATGAACTAGCACAGTGTACTTGAAGATGAATGTGAATATTTTTTTAGACTTTATTGTTCATCCCTCTGGCCAGGGTTGACCTAATAAAAGAGTTTTCAAATGTTTTACTAACTATCTTCACAGCTCTCATTTTGTACCTATAAAAATGGGCTGCTCACCTGGACAAGAAGACCAGTTTCCCATGCTTCCTCAATAATGAGTGACTTGGGGAAGTTGACAGGACTGAAGTATTTGATTTTAACTACCATTCTATGCTTCATTTTAACCTTCTTTTTCTCATCTCTGGACATGAACTAAATTCCCTTGCTGAAAATTTTACATGTAGGAATACAAGGACGTAGAAACAACAAGAAGGGTTTTTAAAATAAATATATTTGGCAAGGATACAGCACGGAACACTATGGTCTTGATTTTGCATGGAATGTGAAGTTGGGATTTGTGCTTTCATTCTTGTTTCCAGCTCCTGACACACAATATTCATGTTGCACACATGGATATCAATCAGCTTCTCCATCCCAATCAACTACATTCTCATTTTCAAATATGAATAAACAATTACATAAGCCTGAAGGAAAATGATAAAAATATTCTGTTCTATATTTTCCTGGCTCTACATAATTCTTCACAGGTTATGACAGAGAACAAAGAGAGACATAGATATTCCACATTGTCAAAGTCTTGCTGTTTGTTTAAAAGTCATAAATTGTTAAATGCTCAGTGCAGTGGCTGCTGCAAAAATATTTTCAACTAAAGTTTAAATAAATGTATATAATATTCCTATAAGAAAAGGCTAATATTTACCTATTTGGAGTAAAATATTTTCTTTTACAGCCTTTTCAGGCCTAACATTCAGCAGGCAGTCTGTAACCATAGCAATCAGCTGTATTGACGAAGAACCCAGCTAGGCTAAGCAAAAAGAGGAATTGCAGAGCAAGGAAAGATCAGATTAGTGCAGCTGTGCATGCTACCAACATGAGGATATTGGCTCCTGTTGACTGGAGCTGCACAAACAGTGAAAGATATTTCAGCAAATGTTAGCTAAAAATTAGAAATTGCTTGATTTCAACTCTGTTCACTTTTGCTGCAGAGCTTTGGGTTTCACTTGAATTTCTTGAAACTTTTTATTTGCATATCAACCTGTATAACAAGACTGAGTACTATAAACATTTGTACAGAAAATAATATAGGCTAGATGGTGAGTTAATCTAAAGATCATATTATGGAAACAGGATCTCTAAATGATGTTAGGAGGTAAACATACCAAAGATAGCCAATCACATCTTTAGGAACAGGTTCAGGTATGACCTAGCAGTAACTTGAGATTGTATTCCGCTCTGAGGCTATGAAATATTAAACACAACTGAACAAGGACATAAAACACTGCCTGTTGCTATAATTTTGATCAGTTATAATAAAGTTGGGGGAAAAAAAGAATCCAAGTAGCAGACCCATAAAAGGATAATTATAACAGTTTAGGGTGTCAGTGACATATCAATTTCTTTTAATAGGATCATTTTTGCTGTCTCGGTATTAAAAATAAGAATTTGTTGATTTTTGAACTTCAAATTCCCCAACTGAAGTGAGGTCTTCTGGCACCTACATCTTCCAGGCTGGAGGTTTGTTTGTGTTCTAGTACAGAAAAAATCAAGTCCATCTACAATCACATTGTTGACAATTTATGCAAGGGTAAAGTTTTTCAAGGAGCATACATCTTTCATCCCAGCATCCATAGCATTTAATAAAAGAAAAACCCAATCCATACTTACTTTCACGAGTAATTAATACTGCAATTATTTTTACCAGCAGTTCTGAAGGATCTCAGTTTTAGGCATAATATTAGGTACATTATGCTACATTACATTGCAAATCAATGTGTAAGGATCCCAAATTAAACTCTACATATGAATCCACTGTAAAGGCCAGTGACACAAGACACAGGCAACCACCACAGACAGTGATTACACACTATCATTGGTCTATTATCCAGTAGCAATGGCCTAGTGGGAAGGACTGGCTGACAGAATGTACAGGACTTAACAACATCTGGAACATGAACAGGACCTGCTGTAGGTGACCAGGGTCTGGCGACCGGAAGTTTTCACGCTGTACAGAAAGACAGAGGCCTCCCTCTCTTGAGAACTAACGGCCCTCAGTTTATGATGTAAGCAGGTAGAGATAACGGCATGCTCCCACACTATATAACACTGTACCACATTCCAATAAACGCCATTTACCGTCCACCACATTGGTGTTTGTGAGTAAGTGACACGGTGACCTGGGGTTGGTCACTGTGCCGTTCCTGAACCAGGTCGCCACAGCCCCCACGAAGGGCAGCAACCTGCCAACTATTTCTCCATCTTCCTTCAAGACATTTTAAATATTTCTTATTAGTGGCAGATTAAAACATGACTGTCAGCTTTCAGAAGAGAAAATTTCCTCAAGGGCACCTAAATGAGCCTGGCAGAGGGGGAAGAAAACAAGACCCACTTTGACACTACAGACTCTAGTCCATACAACATTCTCACAATGCAAATACCCAGTGCATCTACCACACCATATATACTGCGGAGCAGATCCCAAATACCAAATTACCTGCATCCTTCTGTGTGTTTGTGTGCATAAACACACACATATATGCATACCTGTGAGCACACACACAGTCAGTGCATACATTAGGTGCTCATTCTTTAAAGTTTAGAAAGCAAAATTTTTGTATTGCAGTTGAAAGTTTGTATGATTACAAAAACTTCTTAGTATGAATAAGATGGGAAACAGATGGCTGAGGATTCAAAAGGATTCAAAAGTCACACCTTCACATCTTAGTGAAATTTAATTTAAAAAAATGAACTTTTGAATGTATGATATACTCCTGAGTTACACAATTTTTAAAGCCAAAAAAAAAAAAAAAAAAAAAAAAAAAAAAAAAAAAAAAAAAAAAAAAAAATTTCTAATTGCTTAGTTAAAAACAGAAGTCATGAAGATATCTTTGGCCTGGAAAGGCCAAGTTCTGATTTCTGATTTCAGCTTCAATTTTGCTAAAGGTACATGCTGTAGCATTAAACTTAAGTAAAAATACTGATAACAGCATTATTAATTGCAGCCTGGAAATGGCTTATAATGTGAGGAATGACAGCTAGAAGGGGCTCCCTAGATTAATTCATTATTGGCAAATGGTTCCTGAATAGAAAAGGTGATTTTCCAGTAAACTTCAAAAATTATTTTGATAGTTCACCAAAGATTTGAACACAATAATTAATTCACTCCAGACAAGACTGGTTCATGGGGTGTCTGTCTCTGTTCTGTTACTTCTGGTAGAAGTTCATGTGAATCTTAGCACCTATGACTTCCTGTGAGTTTGCACTTTAAAATATTATCTAATTAAAAAGCTCTGCTGATTTATTTCATGATCTGTTGGCTCTATAATAGTAAAGCCACACAGTTCAAATTCAGCTACCTGTACTTTTATCTGTGGCTCAACTATCAGGAACATGATATGTACATATTTCAAAATCCTGAGTCTACAAAATTCACCAGAGAGAAAAAATTAACACAGATAATCTAGAATGAAGATGTCTTCTCACCAAAGGTAATGACAAAACAAGCATGGTGCTACATAATATACAACCATAGATTAAAAAATCTGATAGAGACCACATTGACTCCATTTTGAAATTTTGCATGTCAGGTCACACATTTTCCCAAAACACTTCCTACTCCCACTTCCCACAAGTATAAAGTAGATACTTGAGAAAAATATCTTGTTTCTATTGCTGCTGGCATGGAACTGACCAAAATTCTCCCAAAGTTTTTGGTGAGGTTAAATATGTTTATTAAAAGCTGCATTAACATTCTCATTTTCATTTGCCAGACTTCATTCTCAATCTCATTTTTCTGTGTAAAGTAGGTTGAAGATCCCTCAATTATCAATTTTCTTCTCCTGCATAGGAAACATACCCTTTGACCCTTTCTTTGGTAAGATAAACAGCCAGACATATTTCCTTCTTTTAGAATAGAGGCAAATTATACAGTGCTCTAGTCACAGCTTTTCTCTAAGCCCTCTTCAGTTTATTAACACCCTTCTTGAATTATGAATAGAGCTGTGGGAAAAGGATCCCTTTGTTCTCAGAAATTCCACACACCTTTATTCATCTGCTTAAACTATTTGCTGACTGGAGTTGGATTAAAAATACCTCTATTGACCTCTTCCCTTGTATTGGGCAAATTTTCTGTATATCACAATTATTTCAGTCAGCGTTGATTATTAAACCTAAGTGTGCAAAGTTCCCCTTAAAAGACATTGGATACAAACTTCATGTCTTACTCTTACTTTCATTTATGCGCTCTTAAGCCCATTTGACACTGATGAAGATTCTTGTTGAGTCCAGGGTTGTTCTGGCTTCAAGAGCTACTCCTTCTAAGGAGACAAAATTTTGAGCCCTGCTTTACAGCCACTCAGAAAGGAGAAAAAGATTTCTTCAGCCTTAGGTATGGACCACTCTTAGAAAGCAACATGAACTTACCAGGAAGGAAAGAGCTTGGAATATGTGGTCTAAGTTTGCACACGCTTGCAGATGGATGTGTTTAAGCATACAGGTTCGTAATGGCATTATTCATATTGTGCCAATTTAGTGTAGACAAAAAAAAAAAAAAAAAAAAAAATCAAACTTCAGCCACGGAAGTCAATTTTCACATGGAAGAATTAAATATATGCTAAAAAGCAGATTCAGCCTTGCTTGACTGTCAGTGAAAATCATAGCTTTAGCCATGGTCTTATAAAATTCCTTGATATTTAGACTTTCAAATATTTTCTGCCCCAAAGGATCACTACCTTTACAAGTACATCTACTTCATAATTACAAAATAATATAATTTTTATTTCCAGAAACAAAGGATAGATTACAGAACATTTTATCAAAAATTAATTAATTATTTCACTTTCCAAGGATGGAAAACAAGAAAAAGAAACTGGGAGTTAAGGTTTGGGGAAAATGTAGGGTTTTTTGCAATTTCTTGCCTATCCTTCATCAAAATGTTTCCTCTTACATTCAGCTTTTCAACTATAATGAAACAGACCTTCAGGTGTGCTTCTCTTTATGTATATTTTCAGCTTTTGATGAATCCCTAATACATGTTTAGCTATTCAATGTACCAAAACATTGGAAACTTTCTTTATCCTACTCAAGGAGTTGAGCTGCTACATCAAAAACCTTGCAGTGTTCAGCATTGCAATGACTATGCTAATTTTATGAATATCTGCCTGTACAGAGCTAATGTATCACATCTGTCATGAAAGACAATAAAAGCAAAGACAATCCTGTGCTCATGAAATTAAAAGTAATAAATAGCAAGCCTGTCAAACACACCATGCATGGCCCTCTTGTAGCCTCCAGGGTTTCCTTTGTCTCAGGCATTGCCAACAGCTGCAGGCTTTAAGGTCTACTTGTCATCAAATCTAGAAACATAGCCTGCACTGCTTAACACCCCTAATCTTTGCCTTCCACATGACAGCACCTGACTATCTGAGAACCTTGCACACAGTGTATTCCTGCTTGTGATATGTATTTTTTAAATGGGTTTAGCTAATGGAGCTGTTTAATTTGCTTCATGGGTTCCCACCTACTCATGCAAATATCTTGGCTCAATCATGCATTTCTTCAGCTAATCACCCAAATATATACCTGTGCTAAAGTTGTAAGAGCCTGGAAAAACCTTCCCACTGAGTAACTTGCTATTAAGCAGGAAATAGCTACAAACCCCAGTTAAATCCCATGTGTAACTTAAAAGCAGGAAACAAATGAGGACAGCCAGGAATGAATTATTTAACAATCTTCAGTCAAGTCAAAAGGTGTCCAAAGCTACCAGATTTCATGCTTCTCATCATTAATAGAATTGTTCAAATGCATCTGGGTTAGGGAAGGCTTTGTAATAGTTGTAATGAGACAATTTGGAAGAAGTAGACTTTGCCCACCTTAAAATACCCAAAGAATATAATTTTAGATGTATAATGAACTTTTTATTGGACATTTAGTATTACTGTCAGGACTTGAAAATGTATCAAATCATTCCCACCAACAGTATGAATATAAGACAGTAGAAAGATAGTTATAGAAATGCTTTGACCTTTCTGGTGTGAACAGATTTCATAATTATAAAATGCCCATAGCCACCTACTCAATATCAAAAGATATCTCTTTCATATCTCTTTTCACATGCACAGACATATATATATATTAATTAACTCAGTTAAAGAAGGAAATTTATAAGTTATACTGAGTTAAAAGTTATAACTGGAGTATTAGAATGCCCCATTTGCTTTTCTTTGTACATTTATATTGAGTACAAAATCCCTGTGCTGATGTAATCCCATACACATTAATCAGTACATTATCATTTAAGCTCATGTCCTAATATTTCAACCAACAGCTTTTTTATACCTGTTTTCTCCTCTCCCCTTCTCTACTTCTTTTAAATAAGCTTTCCTGCATCATTTTTGCCATAAGCTGGTCAGAAAGACTTTCATGCAGAAATGCTGGTAAAAGTGTGGATTCTGAATTTTGTATGGGTACTGTTGTGTTGCTTCTCAGTCCAGTCAGTAATAACTGGAGGTTTCAAAGAATGCAGCATAGTACAGAAGGAAGCAAAATGTCTACAGCAAAAGCTGCTTTGCACATAATCTTCCAAAATTTCTAATCTCTTCTACTTTATTTTTAGTATTCAATATTTATTCCAGAAAATGCTGAATTTAATGCTAGCATCTTCCAGAGATTTCAAGAGTCAAGTTTACTTTTAAGTTTAGAAAAATGTCACACTGGATAAAAGACTTCCTCACACACTTTTATTTGTTGTCTACACTGCTGGTTACCACCAACTTCCTGCTTTTTCACGTGGTCCATTAGGCATTCTGTTGGATGTCTTGTGGTAAATGCCAGTGAAATGTACTAGTCTGTTTTCTAAAAAAAATATATGACAAAGAAATAGCTACTGGTTACTTTTTTGTTTTGTTTTGTTTTGTTTTGTTTTTTCTTGTTTATTTTCTCTGCGTAACAAATTTCCTAATTATTTTATCACTATTATTATAGCAAAATAGTAAACACATGCCAATGGCATAATGTCTCATTTTATCAGTATTATAAAATATCAACTAAAAACAGTGAGTGATAAAGCAGTATTCAAAAAATTGACCGTTTAGTGAATAAAATAAATAAACAATTATTTACAAAATATGTTAATACTACTGACCTGTAGTATAAGAAAAGAAATCTGTAAATGCCTTTAAGAAAAATGCAATATTAAATGCTGCAATTTCCTTTTGGAAAGTGCACATTTTTCTGTTGTTGTTTTGTGAACTTTGTCCTTCCAACTGTATGTTTTATATAGCTTTTGCCTTGGAACTCCCTTGTTTCAATCCCCTAAAACTGTCAAGTGTGACTCCACCTGCTTTATTGTTCCCATAAATTCATATGAAACTAGTAGCTAAATCCAATTTGTGTCATTCTGTCTCTCTTTGTAGCCTATTCTAAATCTCCCAGCATGTTTCACAAAAGTAGAATCCTATTAAGGCCAAATAACCACCACTGTATTTTATTCCATGGTTATTACAGACCTGCTACTGTTGCAGCTCTTAAAGACTTGTCTCTCCATGAATCTATGATGGTCAAAACCAGAAAATTTCATTACTACATTTCTGTTCTATATTTCTCCACTTGATATCCCTTTCTTCTATACTATTTTTAATTAGCCTAGGTGTTATACATTTAAGCTCAATAGCTTATCAAATTTACCAACCTGTAAAATGCCAGAGGTTAATATGAAAAATCTGTAAACTTCAGATAAGCTTGGCCCATGAAGCTGATATTCCTGTTTGTAGTTTTACTGAGGTTCTTTGTTTTCAAAGTGGTTAAATTTAATAATTAAGAATCAAAATTTATTTTTCTTTATTATTCCCAATTAGAAATTGGAAAATGTGAATTTCAATGGAAGTCCTACTATCTGGATTAAAATTCAATAAATGGCTGGATTAAAACTGATGAAGAGCTGTTATAAACAGAGTAATATCCACAAAGTATTGAAATATGGAAAAGGAAAATAATATGGAAAAGGAGACTCAGAGGTGACCTTATCACTTTCTGCAACTCCGTGAAAGGTGGCTGTGGTTAGGTGGGGTTGGTCTTTTTCTCCAGGAAAAATAGAACAAGAGGACACAGTATTAAGGTGTGCCATGGGAAATATAGGCTGGATATCAGGAAAAAAGTTTTTTACAGAAAGGGTGATGAAGTACTGGAATGGTCTGCCCAGGGAGCTGGTGGAGTCACCATCCCTGGATGTGTTTAAAAAAGATGGGATGTGGCACTTGGTAGCATGGTTTAGTTGAGGTGTTAGGGCTGAGTTAGACTTCATGTCTTTGAGGGTCTTTTCCAACTTGTTATTCTGTGATATGTATTAAATGAATGCCAGTCATTGTTTAAAATATTTTGAGAAAATAAAAAAGTGAACATTTTAAAAGACTTCTGTTTCAGTCTTCAACGTAAAATTAAACCTCTCAAGATGCAAATGTCTAGGAAACTCGTCCACATGGTGTCCTTGATGACTTCTGTGAGATTAGATAGATAGATAAACAGACAG
>WEIU01003063.1:0-10598 GCA_013389925.1 Aegithalos caudatus
CAGGCCGGCCCTGCGCTTCCGCGGCCGGGCGCTTCCGGCGGCGCCGTGACAGGTGAGTGCTCCGCGTTCCTCACCGTGTTTTATTTCTTCAGCCCGCCTCGGTTCGGCTGCACCGAGCCCCCGCCCTTAGCACAGCACCAGGGACACGTGCGAGTCCATAGGATGCGGGAGTCCCTTTGGATTTCTGGCCTGTAGCCGTTTGTAGGATCCTGGGTTTTCTACCTTAACCTTGCCTGATCTTTTCCTGTGGAGCACCTTGGGTGTGTGCTAAAAACAAACTCTCAGATCTCCGTAGGTACGTGTAAAGACTTTCACTTGTTACGTAAAGTTATATTTTTTGATTCTGAGCGCTTTCATTTTAAGAGCAGCTTTGTACTTAACAAGAAATATTCCATCCTTTAACTTTTTCTCTTCCATAGTCCTTACCTGGTTCAAAGCAGCTTTCAAATGTATTTGTAATTTTTGCTTTCTCTCCCTTGTGGGTCAACTCCTATTCATTTCTATTTCATTTTGCCTCTGAACGTTTCCTTCTGAGAGATCTTTTGATAAGGGGCAGGAATGAAGAGTTTTCATCAGTTAAAGCAATGTAATTACCATCAAACTGGCTTAACAGCCTTTGGGGAGCATCATGACACAAATTACTCTCAAAGCAAATTAGTTTATTGGGAGACTTTGTCCCTTCTAATTAATTCATATGGGAAATTAAACCTCTTCAGAGGGAATGCCCAACACGACTCCTGCTAAACAGCAAAACAAAGCAAAAATCATTGCAAACAGCATCACTGCTTAGATACAAAAAGCAATTCAGACTATGGAGTCTGTCCAATCTTCCCTGCATTTCAACTGATGACGACAAAAAGCCTTGAGAACTGAAGACTAATGGAGCCAAATCTAGTCTTTGTCACTAGCATCAATTTAGTGTCACAATGCTTGGAGTTGAACACCTAAACTTCACATGTATAACTAAGCCCTCAGTTGCCTGCCAGTACCAGGTCCCACGGTGAATGGAACAATATTTAAACACATCTGAAGTTTAGGTGTTCAGGAGATCATCCCCTTTTATCAGTAAATAAAGTTCTTCCTCTATATTCCACATCTTGTACAAGCCCCCCTGCTTAGGGAGATTTAAGGAGGCAGAAATTCGAGACCATCAGTACTCAGGACTGTTGCTTTCAAAACTTCTTGTAAATTGTTTGCAAAACCATAGAGAGACCCAGAAAAGATAGTTTTAAAACAGTGAAATGGAGAAAGAACTGCAGACTGTTGGAAAGCCCAAACAAAATCCAAGTCCAGATCTATCCACTGGTGTCTCAACAGGTCCTGCACACAATTCCAGGCTACTTAATCAGCAAAGCCCTCCATCCTGCCTGTCCCCAGCAGGGCAAGTCATTCCTCCCTTAAAGCAGGGTGTCCCTCCCATTCCTACCTGCTGGGCAGTTCCTTCTGCCCCACACACTTTGGATGATCCCCTCTCTGAGAAGCCAAGCAGTGCCCCTGTAGCTCCCCACTGACTCTAGGGAGGTGGCACCCACAAAAGAATAGATGCATTTAGACAGTGCCCTAAGCATCTTCAGTCCCATTTCAAGGCCTGTTCTGCACCAGGCCTTTGTAAAAAAAAAAGTTAAAACACCCAAACCCAAAACACACCACACAGGAGCAGCTCCAGTCAAGGCCTTTGTCAGGAAAGAAACAACATTTCAAGATTGTTTTTCTCTTCCTTCCTACAACATGTGTAAAGGATGGGGTAAATATAAAATTCTGATTTGGAGCAGGCAGAATGTTAAAAATGCAGAACAAGGGTCTCTTCTGGGGAGGAACCAGCCAGTGCCTCTGGGATGAGGTGCTTGGCCTTTCTGCCATTTCCTCTCTGGCCTGCTGAACATGCCTGGGAAAGATCTGGCACACACAGGTCTTTCTGGGCTCTTTACAAATCCTCTTAGGCAGCCATCCTTCACACCAGGGCAGAACAGCAGGAACCCTGCAATTTGTGCTCAGTGTTCCCTTCTTCCAAAAGAACATCCTGTCCTTGGATGGTGGGCTTTAGTTAATGTTTCCAAAACAAATTGTTTCTTTACTAAAAAGAGAGAAAAGAATATTTCAAAGCATAATTTTCCAGAGAATCACAAGCAAATGGCATAAGGACATTTTTTGCTTTCTTTTACCTGCCACGTGTTCTGTTCTTGCCTTTTAGCTGAACATGTTCCCTGCCAGGAAGTGGTCTGGAGTTTTCAGAGCCGTCAGACTGCATCATTTCAGATCCCATTCTGTATCCAGAGCCTCTCCAAACTTGACTTTCGTGCCAGCCTCTCTTCCCCCAGATCCCGTGGAAGTGGAGGAGCTGCAGCACTTTGTTTCTAACTCCAAGAGGCTGTTTGTAATGACTGGAGCCGGAATCTCCACGGAGTCCGGGATCCCGGATTACCGCTCCGAGGGCGTCGGGCTCTACGCCAGGACGGACAGACGGCCTGTCCAGCACGCCGAGTTCGTCCGCAGCGCTAGCGCCCGCCAGCGCTACTGGGCAAGGAACTTCGTGGGCTGGCCCCAGTTCTCCTCCCACCAGCCAAACAAGGCACACCTGGTGCTGAGGGACTGGGAGAAGCTGGGCAAGCTGCACTGGCTGGTGACCCAGAACGTGGACGCCCTTCACACCAAGGCCGGGAGCCAGCGCATGACGGAGCTCCACGGCTGCACACACAGGTACGGCTGCTGGCACGGGGGGTGTCAGGGGTCGCTGGCAGGCAGCTGCTGTGTCAGCTGCTGAGAAAGGCAAAATATCCATGCTGCATCCTTGGAGATGACAGGCACAAAGGTGGTATTGGGCTGGGGTGGAGAAAAAGATCAGAACCCCAGTGCTGTTCACAGCTCGGTATTTAAGAAACATGACCACCACTCCATTTTTTTGGAGCATTAATTGGATCGCTTTCCTTGAAACCTGCATCCATTTCCCCTTTCCTTGGTACAGCAAATGTCCTCCTGGTAAAGAGAACAAGGGGATCATGAGAATACAAGGGATATCCATCTTAAGCAGCGTGGATAGTGCCAGGATTGCATGGGATGTGTGGACTGGAGAAGGGCCATCACACACTTTGGCTGGGATCACCCAAAATTTCTAGATGAAAAAGCACAGCCTGAACTGGGAAAGAGGATGAATGGCAGGGTGGAAAGCACTTCCTCTAGAGCATTCCTACAAAGCAACAGAGTACAAAGACATCTCCTTGACCTGTGTATTTGGTAAATAAATGTGGAAAATCATGGCAAGCCTCCTAAGGAACAAGTTAGAGTCTCCAGATCTTCAGCTGACATGAAACTCTCCATTAAGACTTTGCTCTGAATTTCAGGGTTTTCTGCTTGGCCTGTGGAGACCAAATCTTGCGTTCTGAGCTCCAGGAGCACTTTGAAGCTCTGAACCCTACTTGGAAAGCTGAAGCCTTTGGTGTGGCTCCGGATGGGGATGTCTTCCTGACGGACGAGCAGGTGCGCAATTTCCAAGTGCCAGCCTGCCGTAAATGTGGTGGAATCCTGAAGCCTGATGTGACCTTCTTTGGAGACACAGTGAGCAAGGAAAAAGTCAGTTTTGTCCACCAACGCCTGGCAGAATCAGACTCCATGCTGGTAGCAGGATCCTCTATGCAGGTAAGTAGGTTTGCCTCCCAAACTGCACTCCTACTTCTCTGCTACTCTGCCTGCAATGATCCTTGGTCCCACAGCTTAGGACTACAAATGGCTTGTGGATCAGATCAGCCTTTGCAGAGCTTCTTTGTTTTTTATATTTATTGTGGTTGGAATCTGGCTTTATGGGTGACCTGTTTGGGCTTCCCTGTCACTCTCTTGGCAGTCAACTTCATGCTGCTGTGAATAGATGCATTCAGACCTCTCTCAGCTGCCTCCTCCATCAGGTCACAGATGTCCATAAAGGCAAGATACCTGACACAATTAATTCCTCACCTTTTTTTCTTTTTTTAAACCTGAAATTTTTAGCCTTTGGTAGCTTTTTAGGCCTCATGGCACACTGTGTAAAGTATCAGGTTTTAGGACCTCTCATTCCTTATTAAATTCTCAATGAGAGAGCTGAAATATCTCTGCTGCTTGGGATTGTCCTTTGTATTGTGTTTTCTCCACTAGCCTCTTATCTATAAGGTAACGTAGCTAAACAACAGGGGTTTCTAAACCCATATAAGCTTTTGTAATGGTGTTTGTATAAGATAAATTATTCCAGGAACAAGTTCTATTACATTAAAAAGACCTTACACTAACACCTCCTAAAAGGAGATAAAACCAAAGCTGCCTGATTGTGATTCTCTTGGCTTCAGGATACTGGATACAAATTCCTTGAGCTTGCACTTCTTAATCTTATAATCCCCTGTACAGAAATGCCATAGGTTTGTTCTTGTACTACCTAAGCTGGGCCATGCAAGAATCATCAAAGTGCAGCATTTAAGTACGTGTGATAACTAATAACAACTGCTGCAGAGATTTTCTAAAAGGCAAGGACATTTCCCTTCAACCTGCTCTGAAGTTTCAGTTTCTATGAAATTGCAAATCCTTCACTGACAGAGGTTAAAAGCTGTTCTATTCTGTGTACTCCTGAACCAAGACATTTCCTACCTGAGCTCAGTGCAGCTGCCTAGTACAGCGTGTGTGTACAGCCCTTTTCCCATCACCAACAGCAACTATTTTATTCCTTCCTGTAACTCTTCTGTTGCCTAAGCTGCCTGTAATTTTGTCTTCTGGTACTCCTGCAGGTGTACTCTGGTTACAGGTTTGCTCTGGCTGCCCGGGAGAAGAATCTGCCAATTGCAGTCCTTAACATTGGGCCCACCAGGTTAGATCACTTTGCATCCTTAAAGCTGAATTCCCGCTGTGGAGAGCTGCTGCCTTTGATTGTTTGCACATGACCCAACCAGCTGAGCTTCAGCAGCTATCAGGATTAAAGTTATTTTTGCAAGGTGAGTACATTCCCTGGTCAGTCACCTTACAGGGTAAGAACATGGGTTCCTGGCAAATGCTGAGACTGAGATGTGCTGCCTGACAAAACTGCACCAAAAGGTGGCTGTAAATTTTAATCTGTAATTGGTCTGCTCTGATGGGTCATGGTACTGTTTTCCATGATCATAAACATAAAACATACTAAGTGTATGAAAATTGGGTGGGATTATGCAGAACACTCAGTAGTGTAGAATTCCAATCCATTTGTTACTATCGGGAAACTACAGGGGATCACCTGTACTTCCAAAGAACCTGATCACAACCATTGCCTTTACAACTGACAATTCAAAAGCTGTTCCTGATGGAATTGGTCCAGCTAATCCTAATCAAACACTGCTGTTTAAAATAATCAATTCAGTCGATAAAGCAGCTTCTTTCTTCCTCTCCTGCAGGACTCATCTCAGAAAGGGGAAAACTCCCATCCAAGAGGCAGATGTGCACGGCTGCTGAGGGCAATTAGAGAGGGCAGCAAGCCTCACATGTGTCAGCCTCACCAGTTCTCTCCATTGAAACCATCTCCACCACCAGGAAACAGAAAATGATGAAAAAAAAAGTACTTTTCTGCCTTACCTTGCCTTTGTAAACAGTGCCTTTTCATTGACTGGGACAGGGTAATTGGACTACCTTGTCTTGGGACAAAATACCTTTGTTATAATGGTCCCCAGAGGAGAAGGGGGGACAGGGATTCTGAGCAGGTAATTTGAGGCTATAGCACAGCAGGGCCCTGTGGGAAACCAGGACACTGCTGGGGGATCCAGTGTCACAGGTGGGATGCTGTAGAGTGTGCAAAAAGGAAAAGGAGCCAAGAGGAATTGCAGTTGTCACTTAAAAGAAAAAAGGTTCAAAACAGAAGCTGAGCAAGAGCACCACTCTTGTAACAGATTATTTGGAAGCACAGGCTATAAGGGTAATGTTCCAGCAAGGAGGGGAAGTCAGCATTTCTCTCAACTGTCAGCTGGCAAGCTACACTGCTTCCTATTCAACCCCTTTAAAATTAAATATTGTTGAGATGCCAGAAGAGTTACTTTAAGTTAATCTGATCAGCACTACTTTCAGTGAGGCCACTATATTTTCCAGAATGCACTTTTTTGAAGATGTTATTTAATTAATTAATAGCTAAGGAATCAATTAAAGTTGTTTAGAAGACTGAGACTATTTGCATTGTAATTTTCTCTCCTTCCTATGATTTAGATACATTCTCAGTAGCCAGCTTAGATTAATTTTTTCCATTGCAAAAATGCAGGTTGTAATTACTAGCAGCTGTTGAATTAAGAGAGAAATACAGTTAAATCTGTAAAATAGGTCTCCCTTGGGAGGTAATCTCTGTTGAAAAGTACAATTTCCACACACCAAACAGGAGATCCATCACTACTGGGTAGTGATTTTTTGTTGATCCTTAGGACAGTACTGTAAGCTCTATCAAACTGTTCACAGAGTAAAATACAGAACCTGGCACAAACTAGAACACTAAATTTTTGACCAGACCTTTTTCATGAAACTACCACTCCCCCCCTTCTAGCTCTGAGGGATTTTATTGTTGGGGTTTTCCAAGAGCCCCCACCTACTGGAAGTAACATGCCCTGGACTAATATTTTGACAAGAATTGTAACAAGCAGTTGGAAACAAGGATGCCAGAGTCATCTGCTAAAAGGTCAAGTAGCAAAGCAAGGACAACTGGCCACAGGATGCAAAGTTCATTTTTGCTTTGTTGTCAATTCAAATCCATGCCAGGAAGGAGCAAATAAAGCACAAAATCTAAGGAATACATAAGGCATTCAATTTCTGCTGAAGGTACAGGGCATTAAGATGCTTAACACATTTCAAGATTTGGCTGAATTGGGTTAGAGGATAGACAGCTTCACTTTGAAGCCAAGCAAGAACAGTTCAGGACTCCCACCTGCATTCTGCTCCACTTTCCAGGGACTCTGGTGTCTGCTACTTGGCAGTGAGCAAAGCTCACAGCTATCTCTCCATCTTTAGCTGTCCTGTCCACAGTACAGCTGTCCCACCAACCAAAGCCATGGCAGAATTCATGCCTGAAGCACAGCAGTGTCTCCACATACACCATGTTTTCATACAGAGCTTTCCCTGTAAGAAATGCCACTGATGCCTCCTTAGCAGAGGAGCTGGGGCTGAATTTCTCACTATCCACATCATCATCTCCCCCTCCTGGAAACTTGCATGACACTGGTGTGTCAAAAACAGAGGCTGCAGGTAGAGCCAGCACTTTGAGAAGGTGTGGGAGCATTGCCAGGCAGCCTAAAGGCTTGGAATGAGTTCTGTGACAGGGAAATAAACCTCCCACATCTACCCCTGCCTCCTCTCCAGTTCTGCAGCTGAGTCTGTGGAAGAGGAGTCAGGGTATCTCCTCAGCTTCACTCTCAGATAAGTCACTGCCCCAACTCTCCACTGATTGTACTTTTACGCCACCAGGACAATGACTTACAATAAAAAAAAATTACAGTTTATTTCCTGTGTATGTTTTATTACTATATGTTAATGAGCACATCTACAACAACTATATGAGGCTGAGATGAAGAAGTTCCTTCTTTTCTCTGCTAAGTTGATCCAGCACTACTAAAATTGACTTATTTTAGAGAAGGATCAGAGCACTTCACTTCTTAACATGTTCCCCAAGATACCACCAAGAAGTTTGCTCACATGAGAAATGCCCAAGAGGGCCTAAAATTCCTGCACAAAAAGCCATGGCATGAAATTAGCTGAATCAACAGCTTTTATTCTTTTTTTTTTTTTTTTTTTACAGCTGTTCCTCCTGAAGCTTGGACAGAGGAGCTGAGAGTACCTTATAATGGATTTTTCTTCTGCTCCTCTGAAAGAGGGGTTGGAGTTACCCAAAGCAAATAAAAGTTGCTTCCTATTTGGCAAATTTTGTCTTTGCTTCTGGGCAGATTCTCAGAGCAAACTGTAATTGAGTCCAGCAGCCTGAGGAAGGTATTTCACATACTGAGCTCCCACATGCTGCAGAGAGGGCAGCACGGAATGCAGATGGCCCAGAGGGTTTGGTGCCTGTGGTGTAAGTGCAGCCTCCCACATCTTACAGATTACTCCTATTGACACACCTGCTTGTTCATTACTTCTGGAAAATGACCCAAAACCCTAGTCATGGAGAATTTGGGAGGTTCAGTGCAGTGAAGGTGACTAAATCAACCATCTAGAGTGTGCTTCTTCCCCTGTGACTGCCTTAGATGTTGCCCTTTCCCAGCCTTTGCAGCAGGCAGGAAAACAGCAGAATCAAGCCAGATGGGCTTTAAAACCACTGTTCCAGACTGTTCCTGCAATTCTGCATACAGCTCCCTGTCATTTCCCTTCCCACTAAGGAAAGATACCCCAGTATCTGTACTTCACACCACTAACTAAACAATGGCAGAGAAAAAGAGAAGCTGAGTCTGAAGAGGACGAGCAACAGTGCAAGTGCCTCGAATTGGTCTTCAGGCCCAAGCAGAAACTGGCACAGGATCATTACCATCAGCAGAATTGTTTGCTCTCTGCATGTCTCACCTCAGCTGGAGCACTCTTTTTCATCTGTGCAATGCCCATGTAGTTAAGAGCAATTCAGCTCTCCCTGCAGAGAGTGAAAAACCTTGGTATAGAAAACAACAATAGGGAAAAGATAAGAGACTGAGACTTCACTCCTGCAGTGAGCCCACGGAACTGCCCTCCCTGCAGCATCCCATGCACCAGCTGTTGGTGCTGTGTAGGGGCTCAGAGCTCCCCCTTGCTGGCCACAGGGATATCTTAATTCCAGGCAATCCCTTTCTGGCTCAGAACAGAAGTACAGGCCAGCATGGCAGAACATCCTCACACACTCCTTGTACTCCCCTAGGCTGGCAGTTCAAGCAGTCACTAGCCCTGCTCTCACTCTTCCCACAACGTTCCTCAAAGCCCTAATGAGCAGCTTTGCACAAGCCCTTCAGCCTCCCCACCTGTGCCTTCGTTAGGGCCTGACACTGCATTATGTGGGAAGGCTCCCTGTGGTTGGGGGATGTTTGGATTTAATGGTAGGTCTTTCACACCATCAAAGCCACATGGAAATGAGAAGTGTGATCAAGGGACCAAACATAAGTGCAGGCTTATAAAATCTGTATGGAATTAAGACAGATATGGAATCAATCTGAGCCTTCATCTATCTATGGAGTTTATCTACATAATGCTACTGTGCTCTAAATGCTGAATGCCAGGAGTAGATATACGACACTGCAAATCTAGAGTTCCTGTTACAGGCAAAATTCATACTAACAGTTTCTGAAATGTTTCCAATGCACCTCAGCAATCTTTCCTACTTGTGATAATACAGCTTGAAAGTGCAGTATTCCTTCCAGACAGTGATGATATTTTACACTTTTTCTCTACAATGAGGTTTATCACAAGGGGATTTCAGTAACATTTACTTAGGAGCTTTACTGTTCTACAAACAATTTCAGTGAGTGAGTACAAGAGACCTCATCTTGCTCTTCCAGCCCTAAGAATGATTCATTTTGGCCATACAACAGGATCACATCCCGGATCCTCAAGATTTCTGTGGACTCCTAGCACTCAAATGTTTCCAGAAAATTCATGTACACCAAGGAAAACTAAGCAATGAATCCTAGTACAAAACTAAGACTCAATCTGCCATAAAATGCAATGTCTGGCTGTGACTCAACCCCTTCCCTTTTCAAGGAAAAAAAGATCTGAATGTAATTCACTCTACTTTCTCATTATCATTCTAATGCTCTCAAAGATACATTTACTTTCAGTAGGAAGGCATTGCAAGTACCTTCCAATAACATACCAAGCCAGCTTCTTCCTTCTCCATTTGTTTCCCATTTCCCAGAGCATTCTCAGATCCTTGGGGTCTGCTCCATGTTTGGGTACAGTTCATTCTGCCGATGAACCGGAGCCTTCCTCATGCCCTGCCAGCAAAGCAGGGAGTGTGTGTAGACCTGGCCCAGGAGCTCACCCACACCTCCAAAAACCTCTGCAGTAAAACCGGTACCAAGGGTGGAGGGCAGCTTTGGCACAGGACCTTGGCAGGGCTGGGAGAGTGGGGCAGATCCTGTCCCTCAGAAGGGCTCCCTGCCTTCCCAGGCCAACATTACCTCCTCCCCTGCAGCTCCTGACTGGGAACAGCGGCGGCCAGGGGAAGGGCTCCCCAGGGGAAGTGCACGGAGACCCTCAGGAGAAAGGAGCACCAAACGGCTTAAGACCCTCACGCAGCGATACCCCAGGGAAGAGGGGCAGCTGTGTTGTGGCTATCGCGTAGGCAGCCCGCGGCAAGGGCGGCTGAGGAGAGGCGTGAAGGGCGCCCTCAGGAGCCCAGGGAGAACGAGCGCGGCCGTGAGGGCGAGGGCGGTAGAGGGGATGCCCTGAGGAATCTCGGGACGATAAGGCGGGCGGGAAAGGGCGCCCTGAAGAGCCCCGAGCGGGCGGGAGGGGAACGCTGAGGAACCTCGGGAGGATAAGGGAAAGAGGGTCGCCCTAAGGAGGTTCGGGAGCGCGAGGACAGGCAGGGACGGCCGGCCTGAGCAGCCTCGGGACGGCGAGGGCGGAGCTGCGGCTTCCCGCCCTCAGCAGCCCCAGCCCGCGGGTACCTGCGGAGCGGGGCGGAGCGG
>WEIU01003063.1:10729-44626 GCA_013389925.1 Aegithalos caudatus
CCGGCAGATGCGCCCGCCCCCCCCGCCTCCAAGGACCAATCAGCGAACGCGGAGGCGCCGCATGCGCCACACGGGGCCGTGGGCAAAGGGGGTGGGGCCTCCCTCCCCTCACGCCCGCCCGCCGCCCCGTCCCCTCAGCGCGGCGGATAGCGCCCAGCAGAGGCTGTTTAGGTTATTTATTTGTTTATTTGGTCCTGCGGCCGCGCTGAGGCATATGACGGAGATTATTTGCAGTATTTGTCGGTGTCAAGCTCCTTGTGGTCGGGGTTATAGGGCGCCTGGGCGAAGCATTTGGCAGCGGTGCGGTCGCAGTTGCAGATGAACATGGCGCACTCCTTGTTCTTGCCTGGAGGAGAGAGAGGAGCGGTCAGAGCCCGCGGCTCCTTCGCCAGGCGCTGCAGGGGCTCGGGCTGGCATTTCTGCTGTCCCGGTGTACCCGTTTCACTGCTGCCATCGTTTTGGGGGTGCACGGGCTTCTGCCCACTAACCCACTGCCCCCAAAGCTGTGTGTTCCAGCCAAGCCATCTCTTTCCATGCCCCTTACTCTTTCCTGCAGCTCTATTTTCCAGCCTCTCTGCTCTTTACCAACATTCCAGGGAAGAGCCCTGTAGAGGTTCCACTATTCATCAGACGTGTCCAGCAGAAACTGTATAACACTGCCAAGTTAACATGCTGATCTCTTGGATACTGCCATTAGAAGGCCTTTCAGAAAAGTACACGATCCCCTGAAGACTAGACAGGCTTCTCTATATGCTGCGTACCATATATCTTCATAAACTTTAAATTGCTTGCTATACTGAGAATACTCTTTCCAGTGCCTATGTGAGGTGTCCTCTTTCTAACAATCAGGTACCCTGGCAAGAATTTGCACTGTGCCTTCCTGCCACAGAGGTGTGAGTGTAACACAGCCCTGCTTCTTCCTAAGAAAGCCTAGAGAATGTCTGGAGTGAAGGGGAAATGTACATACTGCTACATGTGATCTGCCCATCAGAGCAGCTGAAGCTGTACAACTTTGTGTAGGGGTTGTCCAGGAGGAATCTGCAGGATTCCATTTTCATTGCCTGTGAGTAGCAGTTATCATGTACTTGGCAGCACCTGGGAAACAAGGAGAAAAAGGTTGGAAAATAGCAGAATCGCAGGCTGAACTGACCTGTAAGGCACACAAAGATTTGTTTTGATGAGGCTCTTGACAATTAAAAAAAAAGGGCAGACACAAAGGACCTCAAAGGGATACAGTTGTGCCAAAAGGTGTCTGGTACATATGTATTTAGGGGAGCATCTTCACATTGTCTGTTGGGCACAGGGAAAGCAAAAGCCAGTGTTTACCCTACACTTCCCCCAGTGCCTGGTACCCGACAAGCTCTCAGTCAACACAATCCAAGACTTGGCTGCCAGATTTGTGTGTCTCTAAATTGTCCATGCCATTGCCATTTCCATTTCCTAGCGTTTTGCAGCCCAGTCCTGTACATGTTGATGGTCAAGCACCAGGCAGAGTGTGCAGAGCTGTGTCCAGGCTGCTGGCCCAGCACTGCTGCTGCTGCAAAAAAAAAAGCTGGAATGAGCACACTGTGCTTCCACAGAAGAGCTACTGTAATTATATTTTATCTTAGTAAAAATGCATAAGGTGTGATAGTGCACATCCTTTTCCCCCTGAATCCATCTGTGAAAGAAAGCTTCGTTCGCAACAGCCAGAGAGTTTTGTAAAAATTCATAGGCAGGGCCAGCTGAGATGAAGCTGAAGCAGGAAAGTACAAGCAAGGAAAGAGGTTTGTAAAAGCAGTCTCTTATAAACCTGTCAAGCTCGTCCACTGGGGTGCCGCTGCCCCCCAGGCCGCAGTAGCAGCCGTAGTCGGCGAAGTCCAGCAGCGGGTGGCTCTTGGGCAGGGTGCACTTGATCATTTTGCGGAACAGCCACACAGCCCTGGGCGAGAGCTCGGCGCTGGCTGCGCCCGCTGGGGAGAGACACAGGGAGGGGGTGGTTAGAGTCGGGTTCGGCGTTACCAGTGCGAGGACGAGGGCACCTACACACCCGACAGCAGGAAAAGCAGGGCCAGGAACTTCATTCTCGCAGCTCTTGACAGAGAGACCTTTCCTAAGGGAAATGAGTCTTTATATAACAGGCTCACCTTGACAGGGGTATGAGATAAAACAGCCAGTATTTATGTTACTAAATGCAGACTTCTTCCATCGGAGGCCAGTTGTGGCGTGATCAGTTGAAGGCCAATTGAGTTAAATCCATAAAAACCGGAAAGGCAAATATTTGCTCTCTAGATTTTTACTATTAAGTTCTTGTAGTGCTACTATTGGAAGTCAGCCTGAAAGATCTGGATATTTTTAAAGGCTCTCTACTAAAAAAATAATAGCAGTGTGGTAGTTAAGTTGGAAGTTTCTGTCACACTAATAACCATCTGCCACTAATACTTGCATCCTCTTTTTATGGTATCCCACTTACCAGTAATCCTGTATCTCTCCATGGGTTCTCCTGGCATAATTCAGAGAGTAAGGTACAGGTTGTCCACTCACATCAAATGAGCATGAGCTCAACTGAAAAAAAATCAAGCTGTTCTTTAAAACCACAGAGGAGGAGGAGGTACTACTAGGCAAGAAACAGGAGTCAAGTGACCTGGAAAACCTTTGTATGTGGCTTAAATAAAGAGTAGTATGTGGTTTTATGTGGCCTTAGCAATCTACACTGGAAATGAACCAGGGTTAGAAGTTTCAATATACACAGCAGACTTCAGTAACTTAGAGCAGATTCTCTTTTTCCAACACCAATGTAGAACCCAGTTAAGAACCTTTACTTCTCTATGCCAAGGAACGAAGAGAGTTGGGAACCTTGGAGGAAGTTGAAAAAATGGGTAAGAAAAATCTTCCTGGAATCAGTCAGGGTTAAGTAAAAACACTGCACTCACATTTAGATCCCAGAGGCTCTGGCATTTTCAGGGCTATGGGTTTGGCATTTTTACACTCGAGATACAGTTCCTAGACATGGCTGTCAAGTCTGCATTGATTTCCAAAGCACCAAACAAACCCTCAGCTTTTAAAAGCAGAGGAGGACGCAAAGGCAACAGCCTGCTGCTTTTCTGCAACAGCCCAGTACACCAGAGTGCTCATGCAGGAAACTGAGCTCATCACCCACTAGTAGGCTCCAAAAGGGGTGATGAGGACACCTTTCTCCTCACAGGGTCTGAAACTACATCAGGGTACCCACAGTACCCACTGGATTTGACATATCCAGAGGACATCAAGGTAAAGCTAGACATGGTGCTGAACAACCAGGTCCATTCTGACTTTTCAGATCCATTTCTGATCTCTTCAAGCACTCCCATTCTGGGGCTCCCCACTCATGGGTTACCTACAGCCAAAAGGATACTGAGCTGCAGATTTAAGATTCTCAGAGTTCTAACAGAGTATTGAACAAACATTAAAGGCTGATGTAAAGGACAGTTAGTTCAGAAAAACACAGTTAGTTCAGAAAAAAATAAATTTGTCTTTTACCCACAGATCAATCTGCCAACTTGCCCTTCAATATCAACTTAAGAGTTCTGTTTTCTCTGCTTCTACCATTAAAAAAATTGTTTTCTTATCTATGAAACTCAGAAGTCTAGTTCTTTTTTCCTCTGTTCTCAGTATCCGATGTATTATTATTTCCTAGAAAATTTCCAGTCAACTGGCCTTTTTGAAATCATAAATCAATTTTAGTTCAACAAAAGCATCACCAAGTGTGGGAAATCAAGCATATGAGTATTACAAGAGTACCTCATGAGAAAAGTCCCAGCAGGGTAAAGATTTTTCCAGCAATGCTATTTTTGGTTTCTTCCAACCTGTGCTGTATACAAAGCCACTGGTCCTTCATACACTTGTGAGCATATTTCAACCTGTAACTGGTTCTAATTTACAGGCTTAACCCTTAAATTATTTTAAAGACTTTTTTGTAAGCCCCATTGCAGAGCTCCCTACTATTCCACGCTGTTAAAATTCTTTCTCTCTTTTGTCTGTTAAAGACTTGACTTCCCATCTCCACCTTTTACTTCCTTACATCTAGCTTCCTTGGTCCACCACAGTTCAGGGTATGAGCCAAGCCTGTAAGCACCACATGATCTCCTTTTCTGAACCTACACACACTTACACAAAACCTCTGTAATGTAAAGAGATACAATCTCTACTAAAACCAGATCTGCCTCACATTATAAACTGTGCCACTGCCGAAGTGTGGGAGCAGAACAGCGAGTCAGAGACCTGCCTGGGGCTTTTATCCTTAAGGCAGGATGCAACTCCTGCCAGGTCCTGCAATCTCCCCCACTGGAAAACCTCGCACCCCCAAATAATGACAGAGAAGGACAGTTTTCAAATAATTTATTAGGAATTTAAAACTGAAATCTGGAAAAAGGGTTACAGGTGTGGAGAGAACAAACACTGGAGTGTAATAACTTACTGGCTTAAAAACACAGCTTTATTTCTTTTAAAAAAAATGCCCACCCTGAAACCAGAGCCCCAGCCTCCAGGCAGTGGCCAGAGAGTGACTCACAGCCCAGCAGCAGCACAGCTGGCTGGATGTCTGGAGGGGGCACGGAAGCAGCTCAGCGCGTACACCAAGAGGGAGGAAAGCGCTGTCCGCAGACCCAAATTTGAAGTATATAGAATAAAAATAAACCCAATAAAATGCAGCTCTTCTTTAATTAGGAAATATTTAAAAAAACAGACATACAGACTCTTGTCTCAGTAACAAAAATTATTGCTTTGTGTTTTCAGTACTGATCTGTTAAGTACCTTCTTACCTAAACAGAACTCTCCAAACGCATCGCCCAGGTCAGGACAAGTTCCAGCAGACGGGGGAGAGATAGAAGAGAAAAAGGGCCCTGTGGGCACTGTGGCCCTCCCAGTCCTTTTTTAAATGCCCATCTCCTTTACAGAGGCTCAGTTTGGGGGAAGAGAGGGAATGATTTTTAAAACTTAAGATGAAGCTGTTATTTCCCTGGGAAAAGAGTTTGGCTGCATCTTAATAAAAGGCTTAATCACCCCCCTTAACAAGGTCTTTGGTTCACTGAAATCCAGACCCAAACCTGCCCCGTGTATTCCTGCTGGAGGCCTCCCCTGGCAGAGTGCTGGTTAGCAGGGGCCTGGACCATACCAGGGGAAACCCCAGCAGGTTCTGGAGAAGGGACCAGATCACCCCACACAGGACAACGGACAAATTCCCACAGTCTTCAGAACACAGAGTAAAGCAAACGGGAAGCTGCAATTCTATAATTCATATAATCCCTGAGAAGCCCTTAACCCGCCCCCAAATCACCACCCTAATGCTTTTCTCCCCTGTTAATGAATCCCCATCCCAGAGCCCTGCCCTTCAGAGAACGACTACCCAAATCTCCCCCTGGCTGACACCCCTTCTGATAGATACCCTTGCCTCTGGAAGAAGATCCCCTTTCCCAGGAAATCTTGACACAAGCGATAAAGTTTGGAGAGTGAATTCCTTTCAAAGTAACCAAGACAAGCAACGGCGGCAAAGCCCTTTCCCTAAGCCAGCCCAGAGCCGGCGCTACGGAGCCCAGGGATGGAGTCTGTACATCAAGCAATTGGAAGCAGCTTTAACCCGCTCAGCAAAACAGCTGGTACGTTTCACCCCGCCCGCCCCCCGCCCCCCCTTTCATCTCATCTCATCAGAGGTCTTAAAATCTTACAGTAAAAGGTGTACAAAAAAAGAACAAAGTCCTGTCAGGATTCTGCTGGAGAGTATTGCTCACGCTGCGGCACCAAGTCCAGGACCTGGAGCTGCTCCTTGGAGCCAGGCTGCAGGCGGCAGCCAGGTTCAGCTCACGATATTTACATATTATACAGGAGGAAAAAGAAAACCCCACGTAAAACTAAATCTAGGAAAAAAAAAAATCTTTCAGCTGTAAGGATAGTGTTTTTCACTTAGCAAAATATACATTTGTTTTGTTCCATAGCGATGTCCCACGTTTTCGGATCCTTGGAGTTTCACACTTTTCAAAGCCTCACATTTACAAAACAGAAACAATTAAAAACAGTTTCTTTAAAAAAAATAGAAATACAGCAGTTCCTCTCAGCCTTTGCTCTCTCTGTCTCTTTCTTCCCTTCAGAACTGCATTCTTGTTACATACCGTGCTTTAAAAACACTGACGACAACAACAACAGAGTTGAAAATATTCAAAACAGTTTCAAAGCCAAATAAAAATACTCCTCAATGAAAACTACCTAACACAATCACAAAGCCAATTCATAAAATATGTCTACTAGCTCGGGAAAGAGCAAACAACAAAAAGAAGGGGCAGCCCCCAAAAAAGATAAAAAAATAAAATAAAAAAATAAAACTAACAGCTAATAAAATAAATAAAAGAAGAATCAGTGGGCTGGGGGCAGGGAGGGGGAAGCGTAAACCGTCGGTGGTTAGTAGGAAAGCGAGATGATCTCCTCGGGTTCAGTCCAGTGTGGTCTGGTCAAAGGGAGAGATCGGGCAGGGCGGCAGGAGCCTGGCAGCCAGCCGGCAGTGTGCAGTTTGATTCAAGAGAAAGGTAACCTTGGCTCATCCCCCGAGGCTCACCAGATCCTCCAGCCACTCGCTGTCCTCGGTTAGGTCACTGGGGAATCTGCAGGACACAGCAGGGGAGGGAAGGGACAGGATCTAGAATAACCACAGCTTTCCTCCTGGAGTTTTCTTCTGGTGTGATCTGACAGAAACACTCAATACCCAAACTTTGCCTCAACACATTGCTGGCACAGGGACAGGGCACAGCAGAGATGTTTCTGTCTTCAATGGCAATCTGCAGGCCTGGGAAGAAAGGTCCCACACACTACGTGGCCTGGCCCCTGCGAGGGCTGGGAGTAGCAGAATCCAGCCATTTCCCCAGCACTCAGCTCTGTCCAGCCCTTCCAGGCTGCCATGGGCTCCTGTCTGTGGATACCATTCCCTCCAGTTTTTTCTCTCCTTTTTGAAAATCTGGTTGCTGACTTTTTTTATTTTAATTTTAAGCCAGCTAACTTCAGTCACATTGGTAAAGCAAACAGACTATCCACCAATTCCCTCTCAGCCCATCCAAGGACCAAGACCAGAACTGATCAAAAACCAGAACAGATTTTCCTTCTGCCCTTCTCCCAGGAAGGCAATGAAAAATGTCACTTCCGAGAGACTGGTCTCAGCAGCAGTGAGAACAACCAGCTGCACGGTGGAGGCTTCCCCAGTCACACAGAAGAGCCAGGCTTGTCTCTCAGGATCACCACTGGGCTGTGACTCTGGCCAACCCTGCAGATGTCTTCTCTTTTTGTGAGTGCTTTGTTTTCTTCCTCTCTGTGCCAGGCACTAAGACACTCTCCACTCCCAGCCTGGGGAATGTTCAGTAGGAACCAAACCTGCCAAGCCTCTGGTGCAGGAGAGAGCCTCAGTCTGGCCACAGGACTCCTCCCACAGGCTGGGCCAGGCCATGGAGCCCCACAGCAATATTCACAGCATCAGCTGAGAGCCTGAGCACAAACAGCAGCTCAGAACCTCACTCCTCTCATTACCTGCTCCTGTTCAAAGCTCTCTTACCTCCTGCCTCCTTGGTCCCCAGCTTCAGTGATACCCATTGGTAAAAGCTGTTGCAATCAAGGGACCCTGTGAAGAAAGAGTTAAAACCCCACTCTTAGACAAAAGAACAGTGAAGAAGAATTACTAACACAACAAATTCAGTCATGGCCCAGATGACAGAGTAACTGTTTCCAGGTGGAGGTGCCAGCTCTAAAGAGCACATCACCCTATGTTTCAGGGACACATCACCGGGTGCTGTCTCAGGGCTAAGATGGGCTCTTGGAAAGCCTGAGCTACATCAGGGAAAGGACTGGAGATCAGGACCTTGAGTGGTGATCAGGGGGAGCCAGCAGAGACCAAGGACATGGGCTCCAGTCAAGCTGCTGCACCCTGCACCGTCCATCTGGGTCTGGGGGCTCAGCAGTGGCACAGCCAATGCTGCAGTGGGTGGTATTGCATAACCAGACAACAGACTGTGGGCTGAGGGGGCTGCCTGTTGCTGCTCACCTCCCTCACATGGAGTCACAGCCACTGCCCATCTCCCCCCTCCCTCCACAGAGGGCACAGGGAGCACTCACCCCTAGGCTGTGTCCAAAGCCGGTGCTCGGGGCTGGACTGGCAGCGCTGATGTAACTGCTGACCCCTGAGTCCTGGTTGGCGGCTCCATAAAGCTCTGCCATCGGCCCGGGACTGGTGGTGCCCAGAAAGCCACCGGTGCGACTGGGGGTGGAACCTACAGCAGGCAGCAGAACTACGGAGTGAAGATCCCAAAAATGCAACCCCATCCCACCCCCCTCCCGCAGCCCCGTGGCAAAGCTCTGTGACAGGACCCCGGCAGGGAGGAAAGTGGAGTTACCTGTCCCTCGCACCACGGCCGCTGCAGCCGCTGCTGCCGCCATCGGTCCATACGCAGTGAGGGGGATTGCTGCAAAAGAAGGAACGGGCATCTCAGGAGCACTGTGGCTACATGGGGAACTCCTCGAAGGGAGCCTTCATGTCCTACTGCAAAATACTGGGCTCAAATATTCATGTGGGCTTAGTGCACCACAAGGGACACTAAAGGATGACAACAGGAAAGTGCATAGCCCTAAATTTATCAGTGTTCTTTTGCACAGCCAATGTCCAGGGAAATGCACGAGCCATGCTCTGTGTCAAACCCACAACCCAGAGCAGCCAAAGGCACGGTGTGGAAGAGCTGAACAAGAAGTAGGCAATTTCAGATGTATCCTGTCACTACTAAGCTTGCAAGATGCAGTTAATCTGAAGCTACAGATCCAGATTTTGGCAGTAAATGTGGAGAATCGCAACAGCTCAGGGAACAGCAGCTGAAGCTTAACATCCTGAGGCTTAGCCCCTCCTCTGTCTCTTGGTAATATTCTTGAATAACAGTTTAATAGCCTTTTTCTCCCCATTTCTTTGCTCAAGACACCATTCTCTCCACACTCAGTTTTGCTCCTGAATTGCTCAAAACCTCTTTGTTCATTGTAGTAAAGCAGGAAACATATACCTAGGGAGCAGGAACTAGAAATGGCTTAATTAAAACAGTAAGTCTTAATTTATATGTAGCAGTTCCAATTCCCAACTCTATTGCCACAGGCATTCAGCCCTCGGGGCAGGAGGCATCTAGCCAGTATGTTTCTCTTTGCCCTTAAAATGACTGGGTCAGCATTTCATGCTTGAATGTGAAATTCACTGTGATTCTGTTTAGAGCACCATAAAAAGAGGTCAGAACAAATCAATCGCGTTAAGGCTGAAACCCAGACTAGCTTAGGAGGGAATATTTAGTAGCAGGCACCAGCCTGTTTCAAGCAAACGTCATACGAGGCTTCTATCTGGGTTAGCCGCTCATTACAGGCCCTGGGCCAATGCAGGCATGTCGCTGCTTCACATCACCCCCAAAGATGCTGTTCTAGGAAAGAAAGGCTGCTGGCAGCCACCCTCCTGCCCCATCCCTGCTGCAAGTCCCTAACACACGAGTGAATGTAGTTTTACTGAGAAAGGAGGCAAGGTCATCTCAAAAGCTCCAGTTCTTTTTCCAAGAAAAATCCTTCTTGCCTTTGCAGTTTTATCTGCTGAGACGCCAGGTTTGTGTTGCGGTGACAAAGCACCTGTGCGTGCATCCCTGCCTGTGCCATGCCCTCCCCTTGGCTCCCCTCAGCAAGCAGTGAAGTGCAGCCCGTGTGTGCTGCAGCCACTCGAAGGCACAAGGGCCCTCGAGCGCACAGCTCTCGGCAGGGCCAACTCCAGCCTATACATGGGAACGGCAGCCGCGGCCCAGCCAAGCGGCTGCGCTGGGGCTGCTTAACAGGAGGTAAGCGTATCGGGGAGGGAAGGATGCCACGATCCCCAGCTGGTCCTTCAGTGAGACACTCAGGACTGTAAGCTAACGTGGCACCCAGCCAGGACAGCAGCATTAATAACTTCTTGTTCTGCAGAGCCCTGGTGCACCCCGGCCACCAGTGACAGCCAGGCCCCGGGTGAGTCACCTCTGCTAGGAAAAGGTACAGAACAGCTGGGGGTGGACATGAAGGGAAAAACACTTCTACCAAGTCACCGAAGAGCCTCTACAAATGTGATGGGTTTTGCAGAAAAACACACATGTAAATAAACAACTGGACCCACATCTGCTTTGCTTGCCAACCAGAAGGCTCAAAGGTGCTTATGCAGCTGCATACATGGTGTCAGGGAGGGTTTTGGTATGAGGGAAACAGGATTTACTTTTCCTCTACCTCCCTCAGGGAAATTTGTTCATTGGTGGCTGCCAACCTCAGCATCCTCACGAACAGAGAGTCCCTGAGGATTAACATAGTTTTGTGCCACAGAAACTCCCTTTTAAGCTGGTTTGTACTAATTCCAGAAGAGTTTCCCAGGAAGGTTTTCCATACCCCTTTGAGACAGATTCAAACCCTGAAACAGGTGGGGGCAGGGAAGCACTGGGAAGGAGGAACACTGTGGAAATGAAATGGCACATGGGGAGCAGGGTGCTAAACAAAGCTGCTTTTCTATGACAAAAACCATGGACAGGACAGAGCTGGGGGAAACATGGGCATGGAAGGGAGAGTAGACAGAAGGAACATCACGTAGGGAGAACACACTGCACACACCCCAGGGGCTGAGAATCCAGAGGGCATTTGCACTTTGAGGACACTGAGAACAATCCTCTGCTCCCATTTTGTTCCACAGGTCCCTACAAGCACTGCAGGACTTTGCAAGGTCCCACCACTCACTCCTATCTGAGAAGCCTGTGCGGGAGTAGCTGGGGAGCTGTACCACCCAGGTGGGAGCTGCACCACCCTGCGAGCTGCACCACCCCTTGCACCAACCAAGCATTCCCTGCAGCTCTTCCTGCCCAGGGAAATGGGATTAACCAGAAGTGCATCCATGCCCTCTCCCTCCTCCCAGCACTCCAAATTCCATCCTTGCAACAGCTCGGTTTAAAGCCATTTGTAGACCTGTGGAAGTCACCCTGCAGTTTCCATATCTGGTTTAAATACAGCCTGGGGCAAGGAGCTAAAAACGAAGCAAGCAGCAGGAAAGGACCTGTATGGCCCTCTTCAGAGGCAATACACATGGCTCTGATTGCCTCTCCATCTTACCATCCCCAGCTTTGGATGGAACTTATCCAGATGAAAGAGGGAATAAGGCACATTTCCAGTCTAACTGCGCCAGGCTGTGGAGCAGCAACACCACTGAAACAGCCCAAAGCCCCTTCTCCCCTTCCAGCTTGTGAGTTTAGGAAATGAGTGGGACTGACCTGTGAGCTCAGGGAGGACGGGGGCACTCGGGAGAGGGGTCCGCTCTACACGGAACTCTAAAAACGAAATGCAAGACAGCTTAGGAACTCATCAAACGCCCCGAGGGAGACCCCCAGAGACACAGCAGCCGGGGTCTGCTGGGGGAGCAGTCTGCAACCAGACTGCAACCAGGCCAGTGTCTTCTTTAAACTGATTTATAACTGGTGCTGAAAGGTGCTGGACTCCTGCCCTGAAGGCTGAAAGGATCCATTTATCCTTGGAACAAATGTGGCCAGGGCAGGGTGAGTTCAAGCATCACTGTGTAGCCTCAGGTCTGCCCTGGAGCACTGCTCTGCGACGCGGCCAATCTGACCTCTCAGCGCCAAGGCCAGTGGGTGCTCAATATGTGCCACACTCAGCCTGGCACAGGTTTACAGTGAGGGACTTGAAGCCACTACAGCTAGATTCATAGAGAGCTTCCAGACAGCCAGGAGGCAACAGCAACTTTCAGCCAGTCAGCCTGGGCTCACCTCAGATGAAGAAGAAACTTCCCATTCCCAGCCCTTAATATCAAAACTTCATATATCAACCATCACACTGAGGGATGGAGTAAGGAAGGGATGCTCAGAGTTGCCACAACTCTAGAAAATAGCAATAGCAAAAGCACGGTGTTTCCCTTAAGTGTGCTCTGCCTCATTCCCTGGCCTGGCGAGAGGGAGGGGAGGCCCCACAGCTCTGAGCAGCTGCGGCACAGCAGGTTCCAGCCATTGATCCCTGAATCCATGTTCTGAGCACATGGCAGTGTTGGAACCTTGAAACCACCCAGTTTGCAGGGGATCTCCAGCCCCCTGGCCCAGCAGATGCTTTGTGAAAGCTGTGAGTGGTCCAAACCCCGTTCAGAACACAACTGCAGGCCTGCAGGCACCTGCTTTTTGCGTGTCCAGGAGTTCCCTGGCACATGGGGTTTAACATTCTGTGCTACTTTCAGGGTGGTGGCAACTCTGGTAAAGAGAGACAGACACACACAAAGGCGGTGAGACAGGCAGAGCTGCAGGGCCCTTCTGTGTCACAGCAGCAGCCCTGCGGAGGAGGCCAGCAGAAAGGACGTCGGAGC
Organism: Aegithalos caudatus; assembly: GCA_013389925.1. Lineage (NCBI taxonomy): Eukaryota > Metazoa > Chordata > Aves > Passeriformes > Aegithalidae > Aegithalos > Aegithalos caudatus. The sequence continues at coordinate 23,103 of WEIU01003063.1, forward strand.
AGCCTTGGGCTTTTCCTGCTACTGCAGTGTGAGGATAATCCTAATGAAGGACAAGCTGTTCCCACCTATTCCAGGGCTTCTCCAATCCCCCTTCCACATCCATCTCCAATTTAAAGAAAGACCAAACAGAGGAAAGGGTGAAAGGGGCAGAGCCTGGGTTATAGATCATGCCAGGGGCTCCCATCACCTGAAGGCAGACCAAAAAACAGAGCAGAGAGCTCCACTCACCAGGGAACTGGTAAGTGTAACCAGGTGCAATGCCAGTGTAACTTCGACTCGCGTAGGTGGCAGCTTGGAAGCCTGGATATCCTGGGGAAGAGAAAAGCACTCCGTTACTGCAAGCTGGCATGGTCTGGCTGCTCAGGAGCAGCATAAGCATCCCTTGGCATTAGACAGCAGAAAGAGGGGTAACAGCAGAAGCCCCAGGAGAGCGCTGGGCAGAGCGCACAACGCGTGCGAGCCTGCAGAGCAGTTTTAGCGGGCCCGTTTAATTTTTCCTTGCTCCAAACACGTACTGACATGGAGATTTCCTTCTCAGATTCATGGCTCTGCAGACTAAGGCCTTCTGATGCATCAGCTGGATTTCCAGACAGGAGATCAGGGAGGAGCGGGCATTTGAACGGCTGAAGCTCTGAGTCACTTTTGCACTAGAAGGACTGGTGAATGCAGGTACAAATAACATTTCTTCCTGGAACAGACAGGAGCACAACTCCTGATGTTCCCCAGGTGTGGGCCTGATTTTCTGAGACTGTAAAGGTTTCAGCTTGCCAGACTGCTGATTTCTCTGGCTTGAGAAAAATCCTTTTACCAAGGACAGTTTTCTGTATATAGTAATATTATTTTCATAATATCTCGACTCTCATGGTCACTACTCTTCCAGGTGTTTTTTCTGTTATTCAGCCAGTGAAGAGAAGTGTTGTTTTTGCTAACCAACTACATGGTTCTTCAGCGCAGCATGTTATAAAAGGGCTGCACAAAATGAAAAATAAAGCCTTCTGATAGCCTTCTGATCTTTGTAACTACTGGAGTCAAAGCTCGTCATTTTCGTGTCCCTCCGTGACAAATGGTGACACCCAGGAAGCTGACCATCTATAGGAACAAGCCTGTGAGAATGCAGGGCATTGACTCACAGATGAATATTTGATTTGAGATCTCCCAAGACAAGAGTCCGTGGATTTCCCAGTGACTCAGTTTGAGTCTTGCTGCTTTAAAGCTCAGAAAAAGCAAAACCCAAAACCACAGGCTGGCGATTTATTTTCCTTCAATAAGTCAAGTGAAAACATTGGTGGAAAAATGCCCTTTTGGGGGTTTTGTTCAGTGACTAACTGCTACTCAGCAGGCTTAGCACTGAGAGCCAGGCTGAGTACACCCTGCCCAGCAACATCAGCAATGATCCTGAGCAAACAGTGCTCTTGGGTCAGCTCAGTCCTGGCTCCAATGAAAGTGAGACAGGAGAGAAGCCAGGACCAGCAACCACTCTGGAAGGATCATGCTGACTCTCAGATCCAGGCACGAGGCTTATGGACCTGGAAGATAGGGCTACAAATGACTTTTTATTATTTTTTTAATTTTTTCATTTTTATCTGAATGCTTTTGCCTTGAGAACATTGGTAGATATGAAACCCAGCCTCCTTGTCACCAATTTCTCCTTACAAGACAGTTCCATAAGAAATGTATAGCTTTCCCTGCAATACCAGGTAATTTCTGTACCTGAGAGGGAGGGAACAGAGTGAGACAACACTCAACTAGAACTTTTAAGAGCATTTTAACAGTCTTTAAATGGCAGTGGGGACATTTACACAGACCCGCTGTTTCAATTGGAAGCTTAGCGGCTCTTTAATCAACTAACTCATCAGAAAGCCTGTCAAAGTATGGGAGGAAGAGCCCTGAGTACAGATTACTCCCCACTCAGCTCTGCATCACATCCTATTCCACAGGGAGGAATGCTGTCCACGTGCCGCGGCACGGCAGGCCCGCGGAGGAGCTGCCGGCTCCCGCAGCCAGCGGAGGCACGTTTGCAGTTTTTCCAGGTGCCACCAGAGGGCAAGTTGCGATCGCGAACAGGTCCCGGCGGCCCCGCACGGGGAGCGCTGCTGCCCTTGGCCGCCCCGCCGCTCCCGGAATAAACCTCTAAGCTGCCGCCTGGCACGGCCGGGAGCGGGGGGAGCGCGGCAGAGCTGACCGGGGGCTTACCCAGCATGCCGATCCCCAGCATGAAGGCATCCATCCCGTAAGGCATTACTCGGGACCGCCCTCGTGCAGAGCCCGTTGGGGACATCACCTCCTTCGGCTGAGCTTTTTTACACTCCACCTGCCACAAGAAAGTAAGGATCAGGCTCGCCTGTCACAGGCTGGCTCACAGGCTGTCACAGGACAGGGCCACAGAGCACAGGCAGGCCAGGCAGGGCTGCCTGCAGGACAGCACGTCCCAGCTCCAGCCACCTCCGTCAGCCCGCTCCGCTGCCCTTCCCTGGCATCGCTGTCCCCAGCCTTCCCTCTTGCTCTGCAGCCACCACAGGCAATGGGGAGCTCAAACATTGCTTTTCTCCTCCTGGTATTGCCCTTGATGTTCTATCTGACCCTGCATCAGAGCCTGAAAGCCTAACTTTCCGCATTTCTGAATAAAGGTAAAACCTTCCCCCTCCCAGACCACTACAAGGTTTTGTGTAACTTTGAAACCTCCAAGCACAGCACACAATTCCTTGTTTAGTTAGCTCTCCTCCTTGAGAACTCAGTATTATGCTTGTTCACCTCCATACAGTGAGTTTCTTTCCCAGACTGACCACTGTGATTTTTGGGAAAAAACTCAATCTGATTCCCCACTGCAGTGAAGATGCATCAGGACCCAAGTACCTCACACCACCTCTGTGCCACTGCCCTGCTCCCTCCCACACTTCTGTCCATGCTCCTCCAGGTTCTGCCCCAGACACTCACCATTTTGTTGTTGATCTCATGGAAGTGGATTTCACACACTTTTTCCACGATGTCTTCGCTTTCAAATGTGACAAACCCAAATCCTGAAGAAAAAGCAAAACTCCCCGATCAGGTCAGACCTCTCACAGTTTGAACCCTCTACTCACAGCCTTTTACTGGCAGGAGAAAAGGACAGTACAATCAGCCCTTTCGAAAACAGCTGTCACTCATCTTCCCTCTCCAGCAAATTCTACTTTTATGCACAAGAACAGGACTGTCCTCTTATAGATTCTCCTCTCCTACTCATCCCATACTTCCCACCCACTCTGAACTCAACTGGTCTCAAACCCAGGTTTATTTGGGTTTTTTTTTAAACTGCTATTTGCAAGGCAAACCACATGGCTGATAACACTGGGGAGGATCTGGGCAGATGCTCACACAAAGAATCTGTGGGGAAACCAACATCTGCTTGCCAGGACATCACCACCCTCGCTAAACGCACCCCACCAGCAGGAACACCCTGCAGTTCCCTCACAGGCATTTGCCATAAAGCCTCATGTGAGCAGGCACAGATCAGCAGTGCAGCTGCACACAGTGAGGCAGACACAGGCACAGCGATTTGCAAAGTTTCACCAAAGTAAGGTTTGTATCTGGGCTAAGACAGGACAGTGTGTTCCTGGCCCCTGGCCCACGCTCACACCTCCTTTCTCTCACCAACCCCTTTGCTGACAGTTTTGGCAAAGCCCAGCTTGGGTGGGCAGACTGAACTCCTCTAAGCTGGCTGCAACCGTTTCCGGAGAACTGAGGCAGGTGGGAGGATGTCTTAAAGCTCGCTGTGCAAGCAAGCTGGGATTAAGCAGAACTTTCCGCTTTCCAGAGCTGGCCAATTCCATGGCGCTGTAAAATAACATTCAAAAGCAGATGGGAATCCACTGCCCAGAGCCCCACATTTTCTCCACACAGCTAGAAACATCTCGCTAAACTCCTCCATCTGTCTGTGCTCAGGTAGATTCACACTACTCACCTTGACACCCACAAGCAGAGGAGCTCAGGAATTCAGCAGAAAAGCCCTGATGTCAAAGCAGTCCTGAGCCCCATCAGACCCCAGGCCTGCTATGCCCTGGGCTGAGCCCTCACTGTTGACACAGTGGCTGGCAGCTCTCCCTGCTGCCTTCCAAAATGCCCAACAGCTCTAATTGGACCAGTGACTGGAAGGCACCCACGGAGGAACAGGGGTTAACACTTCTTCCCTTTCAAGATGAATCCTAGGACTGCAGAGGCCTGGCACTCAGAGCAATTTAATAGCTTTAGAAAAAAGTAAAAATCTGAAGGGCACAGAGTGTAGCAATAGCAGAAGGGAGAGTTCCCTCGCTGCTCTGGGGGCAGGACTACTTGGAAGTGCTTCAAACAACACACAGGAGAGCAGCCAGCACAGGGCTGTGACTGACCCTGACTGGGAAGAGGCTGAAGCTAAGTTTGCAGGTCAAGTTGTTGCCATTAAATCTCTGAGTTAGATGCAAGTGTCAAGCCCTGCCACACCACCAGGTAGTTGGTCTGAGGACTCACCAGGAAGGCAGGGATGCCCATGGATGGGCTGGGTCAGTACAGCACAAATAGTACAGCCTTGCTCCCATCCTGTAACCAGACTCCACCAGCAGGACTCGGGTAAGAAAAGGTGACCTGGGAGCACAAGTGGGCTCCAGGCCGAGGAAGGGGTGAGAAGCAGGCACTCTTCAGGCTATCGTGTCAGCTTTCCCAGAGCTCAGATTACTCGGGACAAGGTAAGACACACACTGCAGGCTGGAGCCACAGAGGTGAGCACGCAGAGGAGGGGGCCGTCTCCTCTCACATATCTGCAACTCGACGAGTTTACAGCACAGGAAACGCACTGGACAAAAGCTCTCTGTGCTGCGAGGGCCACTGGTAAAAGATGCAGATGCAAAAGAATGGGGCGACTGGAGGCAAGATAAAGAGCAGCTGTGACCCGCATCCCCTGCTGCTGGGATACTGACCCCTCCCTAGGCAGGGCAGGAGGCAAACCCTCTGCAGTAACCTCTCCTAGGGCCAGAAGACAGCTCTCACCTCGGTGTCTGTTGGTTGTCTTGTCAAACATCAGCATCGCATCATCCACCTGCAAAGAGAATGGCTGCAGTCAGATTATTACTGCTGCAACGAGCATCCTCCAACGCAATTGTTAAGAGCTTCCCTGGCCTCCCCAAACCTGAGGGGATCAAGATGAGACATCCTGTCCCCAAGAAGGAAACAGGGTGTGCACACATAAGCTATCACACCAGGCACTTCCCCGAGCCACAACCAGCATGGTCCTGGTCCCCCCACCAGCCTGGGGCAGGTGCTGCTGAACTGAGCCCCCATGGCCCAGTCCCTGGCAGCAAGCGACCCCGATTGTTTGCCTGCAGCTCCAGCCGGGGGCCAAGGAGCAGGGAGGGCATTGTTCCCAAATCCCGGCCTCAAAGGAGAGGAGAATCAAAGGGGGGGCAGAGAAGCAAAGCTGGAGAGGGGAGAGGAATAAGGGGCCTCCCAGCGGCAGGGGAAGCGGAGGCCTCAGACAACAGAGCCTGCCTGGGAAAGCTGGGAAGCGCCCCCACCCCCACCCCAGAGGAGCCTTTCCTCTAAGTGAGGTTTCCCACTGCTGGAGGCTGTAATTAGAGCAAATTTACTGCAAGGCCTGAGCAGGGCTGCCTTCCCGGGGGGAGGGGTGGCCGGATCCCATCCCCCAGCCGGCCCGGGGCTGCTCTCCTCCCCGGCACATCACTGCCTGGTGCCACTTTTCCCCCCATCTTCCCGCGGGGTGTTGCCTTGCGGAGCCGCATCCGCTCCGCAGGTCAGCCCGAGCAGGGTTAAAAAATACGCTTCAATCCCCTCCGTGTAAGCCTCAGTGTAAACCTGTCCCACTGACCCATCCCTCCTCTAATACCACTGCCTTAATCCGATTATGAAACTGGACGTGCAAGTGCTCAGGGGAGGTGGCAGCAGTCTCCGGCCAGCAGCTGCCCTGGCCCTCCTCCTCCATGTGAGATAGCCGCTCCCTGAGCAGCAAGCCCTGCACGCCCCCAACTCTTCAGGATTACTCCCTTGCCTCTCCCCGGGAAGAATCTGCATTGCTGCCTCCTGAACAGTCACTGGAGAGGGCAGAGCACTGCCCATGCCCTGGCACAGGCAGCCACGGGCTTTGCCCATGGACACCCCACAACCCCAGTCAGGAAAGGGAGAAGCTCCTACGCTCAGGCTCTCAGGACAATGCAGGACACCCAGCTCCACCTCAGGGCCAGATGGATGGAAGGAGCCCTTGCTGATATTTCCAGTACCATCATAAGCAGACAGAGATCATATTTGATGCCCTTGGCCTTGTCTAACACATCCACTCCAGGTGACAACAGACAACCTGGCTCCTGCTCATCTCACACACTTACCATCCTGGCTCAGCCTCCCTCAGCCAAGTAAACAAACACCTGAGAAACATGCCAAGCATCCAGCCTGGGGCCACAGGGGACTTAAGCCTTGACACAGACCTGAAGCAACTCCTCAGCAGCTTCCACGACACACAGTTAGGGAGATGGGGGCTGAGGGCAGCTCCTCACGCTGTCATTCCCCATTCCCAACTTCTAACCCCTAACCCTGATCCTAGCCCAGGCACCTGCACCATTTCCCTTCATGGTACAGCACAACTGTGATGTGCTGGAGGGAAACCTGATGTGGCTTAAAAATAGTTCAACAGGTTCTATTATCTGGTTTTGCTAATTTTAAAATCTAGATCCATTCCCCCATCCAGTTCACAAGAAGGCTGGAGAAATAGCTGTTCTCCCCAGTAAACACTGGGAGAAAGCTGTGTCAAAGGCACTCTCAGACAGTGGCACTCCCAGCTCAGGTAACTGGAGACCACAAACCCATCACAATGAGAGATGGGCACAAGAAAAAAAAACCAAAACAGTGTCAATGAGCACAGGCCCACTGCTGGCTTACTCTGCCTGAGCAGCCCTCCTCTCTGCAAAGCCTGGGAAGCAGGAGCAACTGCAAATGACAGAGCCCACTGCACTTCCACACAAACTCCTGGCACAGCAATATCCCCAACAATGGCTGGGCACTGCCACAGCACTTAAGCACTCAAAGACAGAAGATGTGCAACCACTTCATCCCAAACCATGCTGTATGCTGTGAGGAGAGCTACAGCTGTCCTCCTTCTGCTTTTTCTGATGTCTCTGCTTTGAGGTGTCTACCCAGCACCCCAAAAATGTACTCGCCTTGCAAAAACATATTTATTGTAGCACATGTACTCTATTTGACAGCTGTTTCCTGCTAAAATCTAATTCTTATACAGTACATAAATGTGTGTATATATATGTGTGTGTGTGTGCGTGTGTGTGTATATGCACACAACTCCAGGGCTTCACCCCTCTGTATGGCTATAATGTACTTTATTGCCATTAAAACTTACACATGACCATCTTCATGTCTCCTTTCAAGGCAGCCTGTGAGCTGAGTTAGGTGGTCTCAGCACACAGCTGTGAGGTGAAGCAGGGCTCAGATCCCCCCTAACCCTTGCTACAGGGGATGCATCTCATACCACGCATTACTCGGGCAGACCCCCACACTGAGGCACCACATGCAGCACCCACCAAAGCCGTGCCTGCACCGAGTCTCCAACCACCACCAGCCGTAACCGGGCAGCTATTGTGGTGGTTCACCACCACAACCCCCCCCACCNCCGTCGCGATGGCAACGCGGCCGCCATGGCAGCTGGGGCCCGGATTAGCGGCTCACAAAGCCGCCCCGCAGCGCTCCGTGCCCGCGGCCTGTGATGGGCTGCGGGAGGGCACCCAACGGGGGCCTCCGGCACCCCAGCACAGGCCAATCGGCATTCCCGAGGGATTCATCACCTCCTTCCAACCCCGGCACACCTTCCACCAGGTTGCTGCAAGCCCCCTGCGACCTGGCCTTGAACCTGCCCCTCGATGGGGCAGTCGCAGCTTCTCTGGGCAGCGAGGCCCAGCCCCACGGGACAGAACTTTATCCCAAGATCCAGTCTAAACCTAGGCTCTCTCTCTTTCAGTTTGAAGCCATTCCCCCTTGTCCTGTCACTACATGCTCATGTAAATGATCACCCCCAGGAACCTGGTGCCTTGAGCTAAAGGAATAAGACAGGATGGCTTGGTGCCCCCTGCTTTCTAAGTTCTAAGTGTTCCTATGCCTCCCCTAAATAAAAAGGGAAAAAAAGATGAGTGATTTTTTTTTGCATGCTTTCTGTCTGGGTTAAAATGTATTTTTCAAAAGCATTTATCCTAATGTAAAGTGGTGGGAAATCTAAGACACATTTGGGTTTACGGCCTGAGGGATATGTACAAAACTTCATACAAAAGCCATCCAGCAGCCTGGAATCCCCTGTCCTCAGAAGCAGACCATGATCTCCCCGTGAAGCCAAAATCCAAACTGAGCTTGCCACTGGATTCTCAACAACTGTCTAAAAATCACCACTGGGAACCTGGTGCCTTGAGCTTAAGGAATCTGCTGTCTTCTCTCTAGATCCTAAGTGTTCCCATGCCTTCCCTGGACATGCAGGAGGAAAGAGGAGCAATTTTTCCGCTGCCAGGTGCTGAAAACTGTGAGGCCACTTGGAAGAAGAGTGAACAGAATTCACTCAAAGAAAGCCCTTTCCTCAGAGGCTAAGTCCTCTAAAGAAATGCTTTAAAATGGCATCCTCAACAGTTTGTTTCCATACAGTCCCAATGCAATTCCAGAAGTAGTACTAGACCCAAATTACTTGGAAAAACTCTGTCTGGAAAAACATTTTCTGAGGTGAGGATACCACAACTGAAACTTCAGCACCTCTCACTTACAGGTGCCATAATCGTAAATGATCCATCCAGCCTTGGCCAAAATACCTGGGGCTTTTCAGAGGTTTAATCCCACTCTAATTTTCAATTTTCCTGTTTCATTCCTAGTTGTCTGTTATGGAGAAGCCAATGACAACCTCATGCAGATTTAAAAAAAAATAGTAATTGCCAATACCAGTTTGATAGGAAATGTTGGATGCACTTTCACAAATATAGATTTTCAAAGTTGTAAATATTCAAGCAAAGGGTTTGTTGAAATGGACCTCTTCCACCTGAACTGCAAATAAAAATGTCTGAGCTGGTCCTAGAAGGAATCATGGCAACATATTTGTCATAAAGTCAGGCAGAAAAATAATAAGTGTTGAGACAGCTTCCATATGGAAAATAGAAACCAAACTACCTAGAAACCAGTCAGCCATCCTGTCAAGAGACAGAGAGCATTAACAACCCTGTGAGGTTGTCCCAGCTGCACAAACAGGACAGGCCAATTGCAGGGAGGAGGATGCATGGACAGAGAGCCTGGCTCCAGGGAGCAGGTGTGCTGTGCCATTAACACCCTTCTTACCATGCTCTGCAGACCCACTCTCAGAACTCTGGCAATGAGACTTGGCCAAGGAGACAGAGCCTGCTCCGTGCCACATGGGCAGAACAGCCTGTCCAGGTGTCCTTGCCCGCTCTCACACGGGCACCTGGCAAATATCAGATGAACCCCAGAAGACCTGAATGACCATTACTGCTAGAGTGGTTTTGGCTATGTGCCTACCAGATGCGGAGCACAGAGAACCCTTTGTTCCAGAGGCATTGTTACCACAGGCCAAACTGCCTACTGCCACAAGAGAAGTGATCAGATTCCCCTTCTCCTCCCCTCCCCATCTGTTCATGGCAACCATGTTATGTGTGAGAATTTACATAAATTGCCCTCTGATCTGTGGAAGAAAATCCAAAATCCAGTTTGGAAATCCACAGCAGGTTGACAAGTAGCTTTGATCCCTGAAATTTCCAGAGAGCGGCAGATTAAGGATTAATTAATTAACATTCTCCCAGTCCAAAGTGAGGAAAATCATGGCCACTGTAAGCACAGAAACAAGTCTTCATTTAAAGACATTTGCCATCAGTATCTGAAGGCTCTCCCATTAGTCAGCAGGGAAAACTCATTTCATACACCCAGGTCAACCACCTCATTCTTCCGGCAGGAGTGCATGAATCTGTATTTGTGACAGACCTACAAACCCTCATCAGATCCAGCACCTCAGACACTGTGATTTCCCTCATCACAACAGTAACAGCCATCACCCTAGTGAGACCTCAGGATCTCTCAGGTCCAGAATTTGGATGGAATATTAGATGGCAACCTAAAGGTCAGAACCCTCCTCAGACCTCAGATCTTTTTTCTTGTTTGCTTCCAGGGTATTTTTAGAGAGGAGATCTCTCTCTCTGGGCAAGAGCTGCCTCACAGAGAGGCCGAGCTTTCATGACCGACTCATCCACACACAATTACCTCAGGCCCAGTGAGAGATGCAGACTGGTTTTAAGCACTTTCCAAGCACCCTTGGTGCTGCAAGTGATTAGTGAGTCATGCAAAGACGTCATTGTAAATGTATTTCCTGCACTGCTGCTTCATCAAATGCAAAAGCACAACCATGAGTTCAAAACCTGATTTGGGTGCAGGCCCCCATTTCTTCCAGGACCTCTGCACTTCCAGTTTCTGTTAAGATCAGCTTCTCTCCTGATGACAAACAAAAGACCAGCTGCACCAAGTTAGAGCAGAGCTCTGCCTTGCCCAAAACCTCCTAAGATAGCAACCAACAGACAACTCTGGAAGAACACAAAGGTAATGCAAGGATATTACCACAGAGCCCAGAACACTACATCCCTGTCCAAGCTATTTGTGATCTGGAGATTTTCTGAATTCAAAGGGGTGTCTGTATATTTTAAAAGACCTTCCATGAATCTGCCCAATCATTTTGGAGCCTATGTAAATTTTAGCAACAACATCCTGCGGCAAAGATTTCACAGTTTAGATATGCTCCATGATAAAACTACTTTATTTGTTCTAAGCCTCCTTCTATCTTGGAATTTATATGACTTTCTCTACCACAAAACTTCATCAGACAAACTCTTGCATTAGAGAAAGATGACCTGAGGTTTTTTCAGTTTTGATTTGACACAAATAACCTTGCTTACAAGATCAGAGACCCAACAGTCCAAAGAAATGAATCTGATGGACAACCCCTTTTCCTCCCCAAAAATAATACAGAATAACATGCCCCCACAGGTCGAAGCAGAAAAGGAGGAAGCTGCAACTTGAGCTCCTCTGGCATTCTCATACATGTTGAACTAGACAGAGGACTAGCTGTGCCTGAGGTGGTAGGTGCAAGACACCTTCCTCCTCTCTTTCTGTTGCAGGTTTCAGTAAGGGTGGTAGCCTGAATCTAGAGAAGCTGTTAAAATAATTCCTTGTGCTGTCTAAAGATCTTCAATACCATCCAACTTAAGCCAAACTACTTGGCTACACATACTTTGAATGAAAGTCTTTCCAGGACTTCTGTCCTGCAGTTGAAAAAATAATCTCCTTTAGAAAGCATGTGCATGGCCTGAGCTTGGATCTCAGAGAGATTCAAGTTTTGGAACCAAAGAAGTGTTTCCTAGAGATCCCACTATGCTCAAAGCCTTTGCAGCTGCACCTGACAAACCACAGCCAGCTTGAGATCACTTCTCAGTCTCTCTCTCTGTACTAAAAAAACGCTTTGTATTTTCTTTCTCAGGAAAACAGCAGCCCATATATTTATTTTAGTCAGAGTTTTGGAAGAGAAAAAACCCCAAAGTGATTCCTCTTTGAAGCAGAGACACACTGTATTTGGGATCCTCTCTGAAGCTTCACTTTTTGTGCCTGTTAAAACCAAGAATTTTGATATGGGGTGCCAGCCTCTCCCTCTCTTGCTTTATTGCTAAATAATAGTCATGGATTTCCTTTTCACCTTTCTTTTGCCACTTCTGTTTTATAAAAGCGAGAGAAGGTTTTGGACACAGCAAGAAAACAAAACTAAACAAAAATAGGAGAAAAAGCAGAAATGCCAAAATGGAAAAAATCACATTTGGGAATTTTGTCTAATGAAATAGAAAACCATTTCCTTTGCAGCCCAACTAAACTTCCATTCTTTTTCTGCTAATGGACGTAGGAGGTGTGCTGCTTCTGACCTGAGATGCACCGACACGAACCACCTTGGTAGACTTGTGAGCTGCAGTTCACGGATTTGAACTGGAGAGAACATTATGATAATCTAATTTGACCTCATCTGTTCTGCAGGCCATAGCACTTCCTCTTGTAATTCCTTCAGCATGTACATGCTTTCTGTCTGGGCTAAAATGTATTTTTCAAAAGCATCTATCCTAATTTAAAGACCATAAGTGGTGGCAAATCTAAGACACACTCAGGCTTGTGGCCTGAGGGTGAAATACAAACCTTCATGCAAAAGCTGGACTCCCCTGTCCTCAGAAGCAGAGCATGATCTCCCCCTGAAGCCAAGATCCAAACTGAGCTTGCCACTGGATTCTCAACAACTGACTACAAATCACCACTGGGACCCTGGCACCTTGAGCTTGAGGAATCAGGACAGGATGACTTGCTGCTCTGGGCTCTCTCCTCTCTAGGTTCAAAGTGTTCCCATGCCTTCCCTGGACATGCACGAGGAAAGAGGAGCAATTTTTCTCCTGCCACGTCCTAGGTAACTGTGGGGCCACTTCAAAGAAAAGGGAACAGTTACAAAGCTCTTTCCTAAGAGGGTAAGTCCTCTAAAGAAATGCTTTCAAATAGCATCCTTAACAGTTCCTTTTCACGCAGTCCCGGTACAATTCCAAAAGCAGTACTGGACCCAAGTGACTTTGAGTCTGAATGAAAAAACATTTTCTGAGGTGAGGATACCATGACTGGAGCTTCAGCACCTCTCACTTAAAGGTGCCATAAATCAAAGAGATGAAGACCACTCGTGGTGTCTGGGATACCCGTAAAGATGGGATTCTAGGAGACCTCCAAAATCTGGGAGGCCCCAGCATATCATGAAGAGCCACCAAAAGAGACTGTATGAAAATCATGTTTTCCATGAGTCACAGCTGAAATTGAAGGCAACAGGCTTTGCTTAGCCTTACAAACCATACAACAGCACATTCAGAGCTCAGAACTCCAGAGCTGAAGGCCACAAGGCTTTCCTCTGAAATGCACTTTCCCACTGATCCCACCCATCAGCCATGCCAAGCTATCTACTGTAGAGAATCTCTCAGGAAACCATCCTCCTGGCCATGGGTGAATTATTTGAGGCTGGCTACAGACCAGGAATGATGCTTTACACAAGAGCTCTGAGGAGTCTGTCATCTGAAGTGAACACATGAGTCAGAAAACTGCCCTGAAAACAGCAACTCAATCTGACCAGCCCTAGAGCCAAGGGGACAACTGCTCTGGCCTCACGGAGGTTTGGAGCACTGGATGTTTTCTGGGACTCTGGTTCTTCAGAAATGAATCACAGCAAGCTATGCAGAACTCTCCCTCCTGCCCACTCCAGAGAACAGTCTCACACAACCAGCCAGTGGCAGTTGCCTGACATCAGGACGCCTCTCAACACACAACTATTAAACAAGAGAAATATAACAGCACCCCAAAAGAGCTGGAAAGGTCTGCTCAGACTAGAGCAACTGTAACTGCCTGTAAAGTGAGTGCTCTGTGACATGCTTCTTCTTTGAATTAGCAGGGATACAGTCAAGGTTAAAAGGGGATTATGCCAAAGACAATTTGTTTTCCTATCAAACACGTCCATCAGCAGCACAGGAGAACTTGTGAGTCAAACAGCCTTCAGACTGCACAGACACATGGACACCACCACCTTTAGTGGAGGCACCCTTGAGGATACCATGTAAAAGCTCTTGGGGACACAACAGAGTTTGCCTGTTTCTTAGAGAAAAGAAACCACACAGAGCTGCCAACTGGCAAACATAAGGATATCTGACCATTTTCTCTTAGGAGTGAACAGAGTCCTAGTTTGCACATCAGGACATGCAAATTTGGTCCTGAGCAGATACTTGTCCCAGACTTTCTGCCCAAAAGTTTCAGCAATATGGCAAATCTGGTCACAAAATTCCCTCTCCTTTCACTAATTAGTGTGCCTTACCATAACATCACCCTTTTGCAAGGAATTTTCAAAAGAAAATGAATACCAAGCCCTTAATCCCCACACTGCAGATCCCATGGTACTTCCCTCCATGACCATGACTCTTGTCAGCAACGTTCTGGCCAGGTCACTACCCACGAAACCATATTCTTCCCTCCTAACTGGGCAGAAAGGTTCCAAGAGCTGCAGAATCCAATGCTTCCCGTCCTAAAGAGCAAACCTATGCACAACACCACTGAACAACAGCGAAACAGTCACAATGTCCTGCCACAGAGGTGACCACACTCAGCACTTGGGTACGATGATCCCCTTCAGTTCCTAATCCCATTAAAAATCTTGGGATCCTTCAGTCTAATCCTGCTGATATTGCTCCTGGGGATGCTGACAACCTCCTCAGCTGAAAGGTCACAACTGAGCTCCCTTCAATCCTCAGATTCAGTCCAGTCTCACAATTCCCACACCTTGCTGTCATAGACCATGGCATGAGCAACTTCCAGCCACAGTGTACTGCCCACACTTTCCTGTGCCACCACCAGCCACAGAAGAGCCAGACCAACACAAAGGACAGCCTTAGTGCCAAACTTTCTTCAATTATACAAACGTATACCGCCACTTGCCTAAGACTCAGCAGGAGAAGTTTCAGGAATGAAAGACTTATTTTTAATAAAGGATTATTGAAAAATAAATAACAAGGTTTTGAGTTAGAAACAGGCCAAAATCAGAGGTCTGATAAAGCAGCCACTCTGTTAGGAGTGTCTACAACCCTTCCTCCAGCATTTGAACAAACTGCAAACCTGTGAGCCACAAGAGGCTTCTGGATAGGGAAAAACTGGAAAACCATTTCCCATAGCTAAGATCCTAGCAACTCTGGAAACAAGGATAAACTCAGTTTCAAATCACCACAGGGCAGGAGTCACTGGCTGTAGCCCCTACAAGGACATTACAGCCAGCCAGCATCTGTAACTGACCTTTAATCTACTTAACCCTTGCAAAAGACACAAGCTTCTAATCCCGCCCCCACAAAAGTTCAGAAAACTCCTTTTGCCCCAGAAGCAACAGCTTTGATCCAACATCACTCAAGAGACTTACCTTCCCGAACTGCTCGAAATATTGTTTCACATCCTCCACAGTAGTGTTCACAGACAGACCACCCACAAATATCTTCTTCGTTCGGGTCACCATCTGGAAAAGGGAAGGACAGGAATTCACCAAATAAACCCAGAGCGAGCGGAGAACGAGACTCAAAAGGCCACTAACTCCCCTCTGCTGCCGGGAAGCGCTTTTCCCTTTGCTGCAGCTGAGCTTCCAAGTTCTTGAAGCCCTCTGGCCAAACATAATGGGCAGATCTGTCCCACACCAGATTCCTGCTCTTGCCTTCACAGACCCCATCACGCATGCCAGCATCCAGCCACCACCTCCTTGTCAGGCAATTACCAGCCTCTCCCCTCACCACGTTGCCACTGCTCCCTTGGCACTGTGACACCACCCCAAATGTGTGGGGCACAGCTGTCCCTTCCCCAGCCCTGCTGCTTTGCACAGCCAGCCTCTTCCAGGCAACCCCAGGGGGACCTGCTCTGCTCCCAGGGTGGCAGGAGGCCTGCCAGCACGGGCAGGTTCCCCAGGCTTTGCCCTCCCACCCCACAAATTGCACAGCATTCCAGTCTGAAATGGAATAAGCCTCATTTCACTACCATTCCCCCGTCACTTAAATGGAGCCCAGTCAACACCCAGTTAAATTGCTTTTGCCTCTGCAAGAAGGTAAAGACAAGATCCCTCTGCCACTTGTCATTCATACAGCTGGGACATGGAGGAAAACTAACTACCCTGAGAGGGGCCATGGCTGCCAGGCTGAGGCACACCGACATCCTTTGAACCAGCTCTCCAGCTGCATCCTCCCCTTAGCTGCTTGGCTACACCCCTGCTCTCAGAGGAACACATGGTCCTAATTACCCCAAGGAGCATAGGGCTAATCCGCAGCAATTCCCTGGCTTGGAGAGCAGCCCGTTCTAACACTAAAGCACCTTCTGTCACCAAACTGCTTAATGGAATTAACCCAATTCCTACCATGTGCTTCCTGGCTCCAGTTACTTGGGATACCTGCTCACCAATTGTTCTCAGTGCCTGAACCCCTTACTTCCCTCCCAGCACCAGTGTCCTCTTTCCTATCTGCTTCTCAGCACAGCCTCTCCCCCAGCTCTTTCACCCCTAACAGCACTTGGAATGCAGACTCTAAACTTTAAAACTCACATCCAAGACCCAAGCTAAAGGAAGACCCAAAGACCAAAGTCAGTTTCTGGAGTGCTGCTGCTAGCTCCTCAGCTAAAAGTTTCTAGCTGCACACCTGGAAAAAGTTCCTGCCACTGTGCATTTTAATGCCAGAGCTCTTGTAGGTAAGATCCAACGCCAAACTCCTTTAGCCTTTTCCAGTGCTGAAGTACACAAGGGCATTTCGCAAAGTGAAATCCTTCTCCCCTTCCCTGTCATACACACACAGGTGCACACACACAATAATCTTCCACCTGTGTCACATCACAGCATGGAGCTGTTCCGTATCTCCTAAGGCCTGGAACTTCCAACCATTGTCTGCAACCCCAGAAGGACTTAGTTCACCCTGGGCATTATTTAATCCACCGGCTCTATCTAGTGCATCCTGAAGTACAACCAAGGGGCCTCCTGGTTCCTTCAGTGCCATGCAAACTCCCAGCACTGCGCTCCAGCAGAGTCCTGAGCAAACCCCAGCAAGCAACTCTGCAGCATGCACTGGCCACCTTGCACAGGAGGACAAGGTTCACCACCACAAATTTTGCTCTTTGTGGCACAAGGGCTGCCCACCGTGCTTACCTTGGGCTGTGCTCGGCGAGGGAACGCTACCTTCGGGTCAATCTGAAAGAGATGTGGGGAAGAACAGGTGAACACACTTCTCCTGCTTATTTACAGACACAGGGTTTCCTCTATGTGCGCGGCTGTCTCTGCCCATGTGGCACCTTGCTAAAATCCCAAAGAATCTACCTAAGGTGCATAAAATGAAGCTAGCCGCAGACATCTTTCCCTCTTAGTGAGGTGTAATCCAGGGAGACTACAAGTCCCAGCATGCAGTGGTCCATCTCCAGCTGAGCACTGGGCAGATGCACTGAGAGCCCATCACATGCTGGGATTAACAGGCTGGGCTGCACCCTCCCACTTGGCCGGCCCCTGGGTGCCTCGCATCACCAGCCTCATATTAAAAGTGGTTTCTTTTGCCTTTTCTGCTCTCACCCTTCACTCTGCCTACAAGTACAGAGTTCATCTGGGTAGTAACAAGACAGAAAAGAAGCAGCGCACAAACCCCCCAACATTTCATCCCTTCAAACACAGACTGAAGAGCAGACAAAAAGAAGCAATAAAAGAGCAGACAGGATGGCACAAATTAACCCGAGGATCCCAGGCCCCCGGCTGCGGAGGCTGCGGCCACAGGGATGGTGCTGCCCCTCTCCCCAGGCCGCGCTGCACACAAAGCCGTGATGCCTCCCTCCCTCCCTCTGCGGGCTGAGCCTCCATTGTGCCTGTTCAGCTTCCCTATAAACCTGCTGCTGGCCGGAGCAGCCGGGCCCCGCGCCGCCATCCAGGTGCCGTGTGTTCTGCCGGGCTCAGCATGGATGAGTGTGAGCCTACACTGGCCTCACACCACCACCAGCACCACCACAAAAGCTGGGACAACACTAATGCAGCTGCAAGCCAAACACCCACAATGCCTCCTCTCCTCCTCAGCCACCATCTCTTTCTTTATAGCCTATTTTTACAGCAACTCCCGTAAAGTTACATCACATCGGGGATGATCCAGACCTACAAATCAGCTTACAAAGACCTGTGGTAAAGGCAGGTTTGGCTCATCCCTGCATTTGGACAGGCTGCAGCTGGGAGGGCAGCCTGGAGAGTTGTCCCATCAGCCCAGCAGCTCCAACAGCCCAAAAGGAAGCCGTGTTTCTCCAGCGCCTCTCACTGCTTTGTTCAGCTTTCCAGCCTGGCTGCCCTCCCGTCCCGCATCCTTTTACTTGTCTCACAGCCCCGGAGCTTGGCCCCTCCGTGCCCTTCCACCAGCTCCTCTCCCTGCCTTCCCCACCTCCATCCTGACTCACAGCTTACAACATAAATAAACTCAGCACGTAGGTAAACACAGGCAAAACTGAAGAGCACAAATAAATTCAAAAATAAACCTCTCTCCCCAGGCTCCAAGCGCCAGCAGATTAGCATACCCTCCAGTGCCTCCCTGGGGCATTGGAACCATCCAGGCCCTCCCCTCCCCAGGCACACACTCCCCCCACTGCTTCCTGGCTAGTGCAGACACCCACAGCGAATTCTGAGGACAGGGGACGGCAGGAGACCAGGAGGTTGATGGCAGATAATAAGCAAAAACAATAATCTACTGTCTTTTACTTCTCAGCCAGTGTCATTCAGCTCCTGCCAATAAGATGCTTTCATACTCAGCAATGCTAAGCTCAGCCTCATTTTCTCATTACCCTGAGTGTGATCAACTGGGCAGAGATAACGTGTCCTCCTGGCTGGAGAGAGCAGGCAGTCATTTCACAAATTCTTCTGCACAACCAGCTATTGTTGCAGGTAGAGGGAGGCTGGGGTGACCGACTGCAGGCACAGCCCCGGGAACACGCAGAGGGGAGCGAGTTCGGTGCCGGACTCAAGTTACTCAAACTGGACTGCTCCTTGGTGGCTGGAGTCTCTCCTAATTAAAGCGAAGGCACCGGTACCTTATTCCCTCATTTCTGGTGTTAAAACAAATAGTCCTGGAGGAGTTGTGTTTCAGTGTCACCTACTGACGTAATGGATCCCTTTTACAAACCCAGATAGAAATCTGCTAAGAGCATTCAGAACTGCTCAGATTGTATCCAAAAAACAAAACCCCAGATCAGGCTGCAGTGAATGGAAATCACCTGAGCTCAAACTGCTTCCAGTTCACCCCACAAGGCTTTAGGGATGAGGAATCCCACTAAAGTCGCAGGTGTACCAACAGGCCAGCCAGGTCCTCAGCAATGCTCCTCACGCCAACTACAGCCCCATTTCATAGCTCAGGTCACATAACTCCTGTGTTAGCTCAGCTGGTACCAGTGTCCTAAAGCACAGGGAGGGCTGGGAAGGACCTGCGAGATGTCAGGTCTGGGTTTGTTCTTTCATTGTACCTCAGTCACTACCTCCGCCCCGCTGGTCTGCACTGCCGGGGAGCTGCAGATCACTCCCTCCACCACAAAAGACAAACCCAGCAAAAACTCAAACAACGGCAACAAAGAAACAACGGGATGATCCAGCACTGGCAAGTGTTCTTCCCAGAGTGCGTAAAGAAGCAGCTCAAGGCAGCAGCCGGCTGCAGCTTTACAAAGCCACACAAATCTTTCACCTTGAGACTGTAAAGCCAATTCTCATATCAAGTATTTTCAGAAATGATCCTATAGTCTGCTGCTATCTAGCTTATAAACAAAGAGGAGTCTGAAAAGAACAAGGCTGCCCAGAAGAATCGGGCCAACCGCCTTCATTAGGGTAGGAAGAACCAGAAAACAATGAAGCAACAAGTTGAGCAGACATTGTCTATCAAATGCTGTTTGCCAGGAGATACCAAG
The DNA here is from genome assembly GCA_013389925.1 of Aegithalos caudatus. Taxonomy (NCBI): domain Eukaryota; kingdom Metazoa; phylum Chordata; class Aves; order Passeriformes; family Aegithalidae; genus Aegithalos; species Aegithalos caudatus. The sequence continues at coordinate 42,630 of WEIU01003063.1, forward strand.
CCCCATGAGAAAGCTGTCCTTACAGGACACCAGGCCTTTTTCTGCAAAGTTTCATAAAACTCTAAATTAAGATTTGGACGAGTTTGTGTCATTTAACCCATGAGTCACGGCAGAGCCTTTCAACTCAACAGGGAAAAGACATATAGAGGTTCCATGTGTTCCCACAAAACCACCTCTCAGGAGGCAAAACACCCGAAACATCTGACCCAGCTGAAAACTGCACTAAACAAAACCTAAGGAGGAAGGGGGAAGAGGATCAAAGTTCCTAACAAAGAAAGCTCTGGCGAAACTGTCCCCATTCTCCGCGCCGTGCCGGCGGGGCGAGCGGAGCAGATGCAGCGGGGAATTTCAATGGGTGGCCGGTCCCCACGCACCCTGCGACACGAGGCTCTTCTGTTCCCCTGCAGCGCCCGCTGTCCCTGCCCGCGGGGGCCGCACCGCGCCTTCACACAGCCCGCAGCGGGGAGAAGAATGGACAACGTGGATTGCAGCTCACTCCTAGCCCTGAAACACTTCCAGGATTAGTGCTACAACAGACATCCATCACTTGCCTGTTCAAGAGGGGTCTATGCCAGCCCACAGACTCATGACAGGACTAGCTGATCAGATACTGTGTTCACACAGGCTAGTTAAAAAAAANTGGAAGGAGGAGGGATGAGAGTCCTGGGGACCCAGCCTCAGCCAGGAAGGCTGGGGTGGGTTTAACCAGGAGCTCCCGTGGGGAGGAAGGACCTGTGCACATCAAAGGGAGCGATCCAGGCAGTTAAACAGGAACAGACATAAATCTTGCTGCAACTCATGCCGTAAACCCTAAGAAAGAGGGTCTCGCTCTCCCGCCCTCTCCTTCTGCCAAGATAAAGACTAGGACGCCTGGGCCACGCGCTGCAAGAAATAAAACTCTGCATTTGGACTCCTCAGCAGCCCTTGCCTGGAGCCAGAACATGCTCCCTCACCATGCCATCCCCTTGCAGCCCCCGCCACTCCCCCATCCCTACCCTCACCTTCACCCCAGGGCAGCAATAAGGAAAAGGAATTCAGGGGAAGGCAAGTCACTAAAACTGAAGAGAAGGGACCTCCCACTCAGACATCTCACCCCCACCCCTCAAAACAGTCTGCACATCTCCTGAGCACCACAGATTCACAAGGCAGGACCCACCACATTACACCACTAGTCCAGTGAGCCACCAAATCTTTCTGCTGGCCCAGCTGGAGCTCCTCATCACCCAAATTTGCAGAGTGAGGGCTGGAGCTGCAGCCGCTCCAAGTGGTGGCCCACATGGGCAGGCACTGGCCACACTCAGAGACAATAAAGTCCTGAACCTCCATGACCGTTACAAAAACTTCACCTGGGGGAACCACAAGTCTCTGGGGTGCACAGAACAAGGGCTCTCTGCCGAGAAGGGGGGGGGCACAGGCCACCACGGCCAGGGAAGCAGGGCCTGGACTCTGGGGAAAGCACCCCTGAGGAGGGATCAGTGTTCGGCAGCACACAGGATGAAAGGGCGGCTTCCCTCTCTCCAAACGCAGCCACATCTTATTTCCTGGGGCAAATCCTCATCCCAAACGTGTTCAGGTGTCCCAGCTTCGAGAGGGTTACAGTCACTGCCCAGATGGGCCTTACAACCAACGGGCGAAACGAAAACCATCACCAGGATACACAGACCCACACCAGGAATCGGCACACGGTGAGCCCGGTGCTTGGGCGGCAACTAGGCTACCCGCCGGCAAGTGGGACAGAGAAGGGAACGATCGATCCGTATCAGGAATCAATAGTTTACAACCTCTAACTGGAAATCAAACACTACAATCGACGGCTACTCCGAGCACAGCCGCTGCACCGGTAAATGCACCCCCTGAGATGAGAGAAGTCATCTCACCGTCTTGGAGTCCAGTTCATGTCTGGATTGGGCCAGGACCTTGTCGACGCCAGCCTGGTCCATGAACGTGACGAACCCGAAGCCCCTGAGCCCCGCAGCCCGGGCAGAAGAGGGGATGCG
>WEIU01003063.1:45887-90025 GCA_013389925.1 Aegithalos caudatus
TGCGCTCCGGCTCGCTACGGCGGACCCCGGAGACCCCGGCCCTGTTCCTCCCGGTGTTTCGCCGCCGCCGAGGGCGCTTCCAGGTCGGGACCAGGACTGCCCTGCTTACCCCGGGACCCCGAGCGGGCAGCGGGGAGTCGAGGCGCCTTCCCGGAGCCCTGGTACCTCTGTGCTCCCTGGCAGCCCACGGGGACCCTGCAGGGGTCAGGGGCTTCCCGGCCTCGCCGCTTGCCGCCCCGCACGGCAGTGCCCAGGCTGCAGGACCCGGGGCAGAGCTGCTGCTGGGCACCGCGGAGCCCGTAGAGCCCCGCAGCACCAGGTATGCGCACCCAGCCGCTCTCCTCTGCCCGCGGCTGACTGGGAAGGGGGTAGGCTGGTCCCCAAGGCACCGCGCAGTTTCTTGCTCATTCAGGCTGACAGACTCGTGCCGAGCTCTATTCGAGTTCCACTGCCACACAAGTTCATTCACATGCTGCTTCTCGAGCAGGTCTGTGCACTCCGCCTCTGCTCTTGGGCAACCAGCCCGGGTGGCTGGAAGAGCTCAGCGAGGAACAAATGAAATACCTGTAAAGTTGGAGTCAAGAGGAGAGCTGAAACCTTGCCTGACTGCACCAAGCATCTCTATGGGAGAAGGCACTTGTTTGCATCTGTGGCATATCAGAACAGAGCAGTGCTCAAAACCTCTGGTGACAGTGCTTGTGACCCCTTCTCCTGGCAAGAGGGTATCACTGGATTCCAGGCATATGCTACTGTGCTGCCAAATACTCCCCACATGCATCCCTGGCTCTGCTCCTTCCAGCATGGGTCCCCCCTGTATCCTCTCACTGTCTAAAGCAAGGTATTGACAGCTCAGGTCAGTGCCATCCTCATTTGACCTTTCTTCCCCTTCTCTCATGACTGTTTTTCCATGTCCCAATACACATCCTCTCCTTCCTGCAGAGAAACTACTACACCTTTGTTTTAACAATATTTTGCCATAATATCTTTTGTTATATGGGCTGTAACTCTGAGTTAAATTCATGGTCTGCCAAACCACCATTCACCCACCCCATTTCCTGAGCTGGTTCAGGATCCTATCCTGTGTCCCAGCTCTGTGCTTGGGCACAGCAATACACTCAACAGCAGACTTGGTAGCTGCCCCTGGGAACTGAGCAATGCAGCATCCCAGCTCATGCTGCCACCGGTCCTGGCTGAGCTGCTTCTCCAGAATAACCCACTCTTCATTCCACAGGGCTGAAGTCATCACTTTGGGTGGAGGTGCCCTGAGAGGTAGCAGGGCTGGTGCAGCAGGGAAATATAAATAATGACATGCAGAGGTGGTACTGCAGCTGGCAGTGACAGGCAGGAGTGCGGAACCAGTGGAAGCAGTGGTGCTGAGGCAGCATCCCAGCCATCTCCCCTTGCATGTCCTGAGAAACCTGGACAAAGCTGAGCTACCAGAGCCACCACAGCCACCTGCCACACTGCCCAAACTCACCGATGTTTTGCTCCTTCCCAGCACCTGCTCTCTCCTATTTAGAGGGCAAATACTTTAAAGGGGGAACTAACTAACAATTTCAAGTCACCTGGCACAGGTTTTATGTTCCAAATTGCCCAACCTAGGCACACTACTAATGCTAATTAAAAACAAGAAAGAGGAAAAAAGAAATAAGAGCTCAGTGTTGGACTCACTAAAGAATAACATCTCTTGGTTTGCTACCACTGCATTATTACAATTTTAAACATGTTATTTTTAAGACAGTACAAGTTGAGCACTCTGAGGGACACTGTTAAAAAGCTTCATTGTGTCCTTTTTTAACTGTTTATTATTTTATTCACTTTTTCTCTAACAAAATAATATTGGAGATGGGAGAACAGGATCAATGTGAGTTAGCATCTGTGAAGATCAGAGGAAAAAAATTGAGCCTTCAGGAAAATTTGGGTGGAGGATGTGGTTGGACTTGCATCAATGGCAATGACACAGTAACCTACCATGTAACTTATTCCGAGGTTGTTTCCAAAACATACACGTGATATTTTGTATTTCCACCTTAAGACCCCGAAGTGCTTTGTAAGTATCAATTAATTTATCTCTGCAAAGCACAGGACAGTGGGTCTTGAAAAATCTGCTGATTAGTGACAGTAGGAAGCTTTCCTCACAGAGAAGTAAATATATAAAACATTCCAGACCTTATGATTGGAAAGATGATCTGGCAAATATAAAATAATGCAGCATTGTATTCCTGGGGCTGCAGACAGACAGCTGTAGTGCCTCTGTGGCTGCTGCTGAGAGGTTGCCAAACACCACCGAGATTAACAAAACTGCTCAGTTTTCTTGCTGCTATTCAGTGTCTCATGTGTGGTAGAGTGACACTATCAAAATCATGTCCACTTCCTGCTGAGGAGGATGATTGGCAAAGCTCTGCCCAGCACCAGTGGCAGACACTGGAGTTATTCATGGTGAGAGGGAGGTTCCAAAAAGTGGAGGTTAGGGGAGGGTCAGGCAAAGCAGCCGCCTCTTTTCCTCCCTCATCATATAAAGCTTAAGGAGAGATTGTCTTGGAGACCTGTCTCTAGCTGGGAGGTTTTGGCAGTCAGGAACTATGACAAGTTTCACTTTTCATTTAGTTTGTACAGTTAATAAACAAATTTGAACTGGAACTCAGTTTTTGTACCACTTGCATTATGATGCTGAAGGTGCCAACCTGGAAGGTATTAACTGTGGCTCCATAGGCAGCCTAGGGACATTGCCTGGCTCTGGCAGTGGCTTCTGGTGGTTCTCATGCCTGCCTTAGGAAGGATGCTGACCCTCTGGAAAGGCTGATGGCAAAACTCTGCTGATGGCAAAACTCTGCTGATGGCAAAGCCCATGCATGAGGCAGCCAGGGGTGTCTACCTCGAAGGGAACCCACTGCTCCAGCAACCACCTGCCTGGCAGGAGCTGGCTTGGGGCAAGAGACAGGCACACAGGGAGAGAGGAACTATTTAGGGAAATTAAATTATTTAGATTCCACTCAGGGCAGGGGGCAGAGTCAGCAATAAGAAGAGGCGAATGACTGCAAATGCACCAAGGATTTCTTTACTTCATATAAGAAACCTCAGGGAGCAAGGTTCATGGGAGAGAAAACTGTTGATGTGGTGCAGAGCACTGGAGAACAGGATGGGTGGGAATATGGAAGAGGAACAGGGTGACATGCAGGAGACGTAGGTGTTAATAAAGAGTAGGAGAAAGGGGATAGGAAGAGTAAATAGAGACAACTGGGATAACTGGGAAAGGAGTGAGGGAGGAATAGGGGAGGAGACCACCCCAATTACCACAAAGCAGCAAGAGGGATTGGAGCCTCACGGGGAAAAAAGGGAAAGAAGTCTGCAGGGGATGAAAAATAAAGCATTAAGAGAACTTGCAGCGTAGTAAATTCAGTGCAGGGATTCAGCATAAAATAGCAAAACCAGAGAGGTCTCTGAAGGACAGTAGGAGACAGCAGGCTTCCACCCGCTGCCCTGGAAATGATGGCTAAGGGAAAAATCAGAGAGCCCTGCCTGCTATTCTTCCTCTCTACAAACTCTGAAAACTACTACGTGGCGTCTAGTCTCCATGATCCTATCTAAATCAGTCCAGCAAACGAGGGAGGAAGCCCTGGCTGCTGAGCTCTAACACAGGAGCTGTTCCATCCGAGGAGTGTGCCCAGCACTGCCCCAGCTGAGCCCAGGTGCCACCTCTCTGCAGCAGCCTGCAAAGGATCCCCCCTCCCCAAAGAGGAGCTGGAAACATTTTCATTTCCCATTAATTTATTTTTTTAATACTCCAAAGACTGCATATAAAGTGACAGAAAACAACAACAGATTTGAAAAATGATGCCTTTCTCCTCGAAAGTGCCCTGAGCTCCTTCTAACCTCTTAGTTACCATTTGTCCCAGCCTTCCCTGCTTTCTGCTCTGTCCTTTCTCCTACCTAACCCCTTCCCAGTTTCCACTTCCTATGGAAAAGGGACCTTTCTTAGTGCATCCACTATTAAGAGGCTCTTCCCCAGCTGAGAAGCAGAGCATTGCCTCCCATTCTTCCCCTCCTTGCCTGGAAGCTCAGAGCTTCTCTTGGTGGGATACAGAGGGACACTTTTCCCCACCATTAGAAAAGAGAAATGAGGATGGATGCAACCAAAACTCCACCAGATGTGCTGAACTCTTTTAAAGAAGATTGATTAAATTGTTTCTTTTGCTCACTGAAGGTAAGGCAGTAGTTGACACAGAAAGAGATAAATAGATATCAGGAGAAACTAACAACTATAAGAATGGCTAAAGATGGGAGAGGGGAGCCAGGAAGGCCAGGGAATTCTCATTAATGAAAATTTTAAAGAATAATTTAAACAAATGTCTGTTTGGTGATTACATCCTGTTTTGTTCTTGCACATTACATGCATAAATGAGGCCTAGAGAAAAGGAGGAGAAATTTAAAGGCTTTGGTCCATGGGTTCATATCAGGGCAAGAAACAGTGCAGCATGGGGCCAGGCTGACCAAATACCACCAGGACTGAGAAGACATCTGGGAAAGAGCTGGGTGAAGAGGGCTAACAGAAAAAGTTCTGGGTCAGCTTTGAGAGCTGCCAGACACCTTACACAAAAGGGATTTCTGTATTAACATTTTTAAAATGTAATAAAGTTCTGAATTTAAAATAAAATCCTGTGTCCCTGTGGAATAGGTGCAGGGTGAGCCCCAAACACACCAACACAGCGTCTCCAATGTCTCCCTGCAGTGACACTGCTGGTGCCTGGCTGCCCAGTGTGCTGGGCCTCCAGCACCAGCTCCTCAGGCAGTGATGCTGCACTATCCATGGACCTGCACATCCTCTGCAGGCCTGATGCATGTATGAATTATTAATCTGGGGATGAAGTCAGCACCATGTCAAAGACCTCTAAAATCTGCCTTCAAGAAGGTAGAGTCCAAAAGAATAGAGGAACAACGGGAGAACAGGACTCAGGGGAAGGACTGGATTTCCTGCTGAGATGCTTGCAGGAGGCAGAAATCTGGGTCCTGGCACTGTCCCAGAGCAGCACCAGAAGGAAGCACTCAGAGAAGCAAACAGAGAACTTTTGGCTCAACACATGAACAGGAGCTGAGAAAGCAGAAGCTGTTTCTTCATCCCCTCTCTTTCAGGACATAATCGATTTCCTACCTCTGCTATAGCACTCGCACCGGCTTTCAACTATCCCATTTCTTCAAGACTTATTTTCTAATCTAAGATGATGGGACCTCTGCTCCACAAATCCCAACAGCACTTCTCAGAGGACAACATTATGGCATTCAGGTACTATGATGGTGTAAAGTAACTGGGGCTAAGTAACCGTTAAACTTAACAGCACAACATTGAGAACCTTTGCAGACTATTTGGAGGAAAGAACAGAAAAGAGTATCTTTAAAATCCAGGGTACATGCTGGAGCTCTTGAGATGAGAAAGGTTCAGACCAAGGCAAGTATACAGGACAGAAATACACACTGTAAATCTTCCTAAGCAGCTCAGCCTGTCCTGGTTCCTCAAGGTTTTGCCAAGGTATTTTGTTTGTACTTGTCACATGACTTACATCAGGCATCACATCCTAATCAAGACGGACACCAGTGTCTTCCCAGGCAAAGCTCCCATCCTCAGATTGCGGGAGAAGCTTAGCTGCTCTGTACACGTCACTGCCGCCTGAGCCTCCTCCCTGCTGAAGGGGAAAGGAGGCAAGGCTCTGCCAGGGTCCGGGTGCACGTGTGGTCAGTCATCTCTGGTCATTCTCCTGTTTGCTGTAGAACAGGCTACTGCAAGGTACAAACTCACCCGGTGTGTGTGACACTCAGAACTGGTGTTCTACAGCAATGCACCCAGCACAGATGCTCTGGAGCAGGAGAAGTGTCCACCAGAGAGGGAGGGCTTCCCTCACCCCAGGGCACATCTTCACTCAGGCTTACAAAAGCTCCCAATCCTTCCAGGCTAGGGGATGTGAAATAAGATGGCTGTTACTAAATACTCTAGTTTCAGCAGCCTTCACCAGTTTTTAAATGTGTTTGAAACTAGAAAAGGCTCAAAATCTGTTCTTTGGTCCCAAGACACAGCGATTCCCCTGCCCACACACCCTGTGAGCTGACCTCTAACAGAAGAGATGCTCTCATTCTGCACTGCTCAAAGTCAAGTGGGAAATACTTTGCTCATGCTGCTACTTGTCCATTCTTGCCCATTTTTTTCTCACTTTTCACAGCCTTTAAGCATTTATCTTTTCACGCCTTTGCCTGCTGTGGATTTCCCTCAAGGCTGATTTTGCTACCTTAGTGTCCTTATGCCATTTTCTTTTATTTGATTTTTGGTTTGTTTTTTTGGTTTCTTTTTTTGTTCCAAGCAGAAATTTCCCCACCTACCCCATGCACATGCAATTCCAAGAGCTGAAGTAAACTGAGTCACTGACCCTTTTCCCACAAGGAATAAGTAGTGATTCACAAACTTTATTCCTCAGAGCTCCCAACTGGCTGGTGGCCAAGGCACTGCAATAGCTAAGGACCAGCTCCCTATAAAGTAGCTGGCCAAGGCATTTTTTAGCACAAGGCTAAGACAGACAACATGGAGATATTCCTTCAAAAGCAGGGCACAGAAAAGCAGCAGGAAATCTCTCTCACAGTGGAGGTGTGAAATGTACATTGAAACCATCCCTTTAGGAAAAGTATGAATGAAACTGTAACCTCTACAATTCAAAGTTTCTGTCAGATACATAAACCAAAATGGGGAATAGTAACATTAAACATTAAAGTAACATTAGTATAGTAACATTAAAATGCTTAGGGCTCAGACAAAAATGTGGTTTTTAGTTCCATGTCCCTGCCTTATTCCCAATTATTCAATGAACAATTCTCCACTCCTTTTTGCAGGAATGATCAGTGCCTTTTTAGAGACATCAGAAGAAAGGACTCTCATGAGTTACACGTGAAATAGAGGGATCATACTCTGGTTTAAGACATCTTGACTCACTGGACTTGTAATCTGATTATACGGGTGTTTTTGGAATCCCTGTGCAGTATGTCCTGCCCTACTCCAGCCTTTCCCTTCTGGAGACAACCACATTTACTGCTTCACAGACACTCTTGGGGTTTGGAAACTGCCCACTTGTGATGGATGGAAATAGTGAGGCATCTTCCAAAACTGCTCACTGATTTTAAATGTTTGAATCAAGAAGCTGGAAACAAGTAAACATTCCTCTTCCAAAGAAGGCCTGGGAAAGCTCTCAGCACACAGCATTTTCTGCAAAACAAGCTTGTGGTGTCCCGTGGTGCACACACAAGGTCTGGGTTTGTTACTGGCACAGGTGACCAGGTCAAAAGCATAAGGCTCAGTAATTTATACTTCTCTATGTTTTTAGCTGCAGTGCCTGGCCTCTGTTTACTGGCACTCTGCTGGACACCCAGGAAACCAGCAGGAGTGTTTTGCTCTCTCAAATATTACTATGTTCCTGTAACAGAAAGTGTATTTAAATCACATTTTTAAAGGTGAATCTAAAAAGGCCTCTCTGGTGTTTGAAGAAACCTGGGAATAGAACAGAGAGCTGCTAGTGAGCAGCTCTGGAGTAAAATAAGTTTTTGAAGTAGGAAAGCTGCTCTTATATACTCCTGCTGTCAGGCAAAGCACGCTCAAGTGTGTTGGTCATTCTGGAGCCTTGCAAGCAATGCAGTGTCTAGTAAGTTCACTCCCAGCTGCTGGGAGAGCCAGGGATTGTGGGAGACAGTGTAAGATGGGGAGGGATTTACAGAGAAAAAGCAAATCAATGAAAGTTTGTTCAGCCTTACTCTGCTTTTGGTTTGTTTTTAGTGAGGCTGCAGTAGGAAAAGTTTTAAGATTTTATGCTTGTGTTGCTTTAAGGACAGGAATGCTGGAAACAGAGGTATTTGATACCTTTGCTGCTAATTACAGTGCAAGCTTCCAGTGTCCTGACAATGCCCTTGTCCCTGACCTGGAGGGGCCTCACTGTCTCAGGGTCAGCTGTAATTTAGTTTCAGGTCAGACCTGGGACTCTCCTGCCAAACTAACTGCACTTTGTTTTGAAGTAGAGACCATTTACTAGTAAGTCTGAGACCATCAAACTCATTTCACTAACAAGAAACAGGAACAAAGTGCAGAGCCCCTGAGATGAAGGTCAGTGTTTGACACAGGGAGAGTTCAGCTGCATCATGAAGGAAGGGGCTGTTCTGCCCACTGAGCTTCACAGCCACGGGAGCTCACATCTTCTGCTCTCTTCAATTAAGCAAGTTTATTACAGACAAACCAAGCCTACAGACTAACTAAGCCAAGCCGTGCCAGGCCCTGAGCAGGCAACAGCACTGTCAGGCCCCACCTTAGAGCTCTGCTACACAGTTGCTCCATTTCACAGGAGGCCCCAGAGGAGAGAGCTCCTCAGGGAAGTCCTAAGTTGCTTGGGCTGCTCCTACCTCTTTCTCACAAATTGGCCAGGTGATTTCGGCCAAGAAAATTCTCTTTTACTACTTGAAAACCAAGGGTTTTCTCCCTATGTACAGAGAAGAATTTAAAAGTTTCCATATCTTCATAGGGAATATGTTGCAGAAAATAACTCAAAGCTGTATAGGGAAATACCTTTTATCTTCCCCAAATAATTAGCCCTCTTTAACTCAAGGGAAAGTAGTATTTTTTCAACACAAAAACAGATTTTGATTCTGATCTTCTTCCCCTTCACCATACTGATGGACAGAGATTCTACTGTCATGATACCACATGGCATTACCTGAAATTAACGTGTCATTTAATGAACAGCTCTTTACAATTTATGTGTTAGTCTGAGTGCCCCAAACATTTTGCATATTGTAAGAATGCCTGGTCTTTTGCATTTATGTAGACATGGGACTGGATTTGCCAAGGGAAAATCCATCCACAGGAATTTTTATTTTTTTTTTAACTCTTCAGATCACTGCAACAAGAGGTCAACTTAAATTAAAAAAAAAATGGATGAAAATTAGTGCCAATTTACAAAATAATAAGAGGTTTTAGACATCAAAGGAAGGTTCCATGTCCAAATCTACAAACACACAAGTGGGACAGACAAGTATAGACCCAAATATACTTTTTGGGAACAGTAAAATATATTCAGCTCCAGTTGATGGCCAGAGTTGGGGTTGTTGGTGGGACGTGAGAGATCACAGCTATAGCAAGGAACAGAACCTCTAAGGGATGCTCAAATCTTTCTTTCATGAGAGTTGACTAGAAGACTGCAACATACCCTGAGCTGGGTCAACACTTGTTCCATGCCATGCTGGACAGCTGCAAAGCAGTGTGGCAGGAAGAATTACCAGCACCACAAACTACAGATGAGTTCAAAACGCAATATTCCTGTTGTCAGACATCACAGTTCCCCAGTGCCTGTACACCCAAACCACTCCTCTAAGCATTGGTGCCTCTAAAATATGAAACCAGCTTCCAAGAGCTCGCCTCAATTGCCAGAGCTCTTTGTGGGATAGGTCCCAGCTACCCAGGAGCTGGCTATCTCCTTCATGACTCCCTGAGAAAACCACATGTTTCAGAAGCAATGGAATTGCCAAACACCAGAACAAGGCTCTGGAGCAGAGCAGATAACTTCCTTGGCAGCTGGCCCACAATGTTGGAGCTCACTCCCAGGAGAGATTAGAGGGAGTAAAAACCTCATTGCGATCACAGCAAAGCACTCAACCTGCTTCTACCAGAGATTTCTCACAAGTGCAAAAAAAAAAAAAAAAAAATCCTAAAGTATCTCTACAAATAGGAGGCTGCAGGAACAGAGAAAAGATAACCCAGTTAATGTCATGCACACAGCTTTGCTACCAGCTCAGGCAACACTGATCAGTAAAGGACAGGCAGAAGCTCTGTGCAGAGCCTGTTTTACACCTGGAAGATTACCTAACATTTGGACAGAGAATTGCCTCCCTACTTAAAGTCACCCAAGCTCCAGATCTGCAGCTGCAAAGCTTTCGAGTGAGGCTTTTAAATTTGGAAGTTGAATAGCATAAAATGTATTCTGTCCCCCAGATGACCTTATCCAAGCTCATTTTCAGGGCACAATAAAGGACAGAAGTTACCCTCAGGTTCCCAGGTAGTGCAATTTATACCCTGAGGAAGATGAAAGTACAAACCATTTGGACTCACTTAGACTTTGTGTGCTTTTGGACTCCCTGCTACTTGAGGTGTCACTACAAGTGTATGACCCCTAAGTGCCAGGAAAAGGAGAGGGTTTTCACTCATTTCAAGGAAGGTTGAGCTCTGCCCATAGACAAGGTAAATTTCTGTCTACACACAGAGGACTCTGCACACAGGAACTGTTTCCCAAGGACACAGCAAGAGATCCTTTCGAGACAGCTCCCAGGGCTGGAGCTCCTGCAGGGCACCATGTGCGCTCATCCCCAGCCTAGGAGGCTCCTGGGAGCAGGGACACAAAGAGCATGGACTGCCCAGTTAACCATATGGAGGCCATGTCCCTTGCTCTGCTTCACTGCCACCGAAGCAGGACTCTGCAAGGTGGAGCATGAAGCTCTGGGCAGGGCTGTGCGGGTGGCAGCCCAGCCTGGGAACTCAGGAGCGGCAAGGAAGGAGAGGATGCTGGAGTGGAAGTGATTTGAATTAGAACAAACTGGCTGCTGAATAGAAGCTTTTATTCCAGCATGGAGAAGGCTTTGTTAGTCAAGCACATGTGATGCACAAAAGCCTCCACTTGAATTCATTGAGTTTTAATTGGTTCTCAGGTGGGGGAGGAGATGGGTGTAAGGAATTAGGGATTCCTTAAAGAGGCAATATCATTAAATCTTAACGCCTCTTCCCTCTCACCCCCAGCTTCGGCTTAGGAGTCTGGCCTCATTCAATTGTCTCATGTTAGAGAATCAGAAAAACTGAGGGAGAGAAAGGATGGGAGGGAGAGTCACTAATAAAGCCTAAAGGGAGATCAATGAATGAGGAGGGTGAGGGGGAGGAGGAAGACTGAAAAAAGAAAGAGCCTGGTTGGAAGAGGAGGGAGGTCACACGCAGGCAGTGAAGACAGGAGAACCTCAAAGGAAAGAGAATGATGCCATTCGAGTCGGTGCTTGCTTTTCTCCCTGCATTCCTTCTTTTATTGAACACTTAAAACTTCCCTTGGAGATCCTCTATCTTGGCTCTGTAAGCCTGTGCTCCAAAATAACAGAGTCAATCACCAGAAGGAAGCAAGCAAATCCTGGGATGGGTATGGGGTGCATGGTGCATGTGAGAGGGGAATGACAGTAGTGAGAGAAACCTGCTTGGAAGGACCTCGTGAGAGCTGCTGCTTGTTTTGCCACACATGGCACTTTTCAAACAGAAGTTTTGTTACTGAGAGCCCGCCACAGACATAGCTGACTCAAGGTCCTTGTGAGTGAAAAAGAAAGGGAGTAATCAGGAGCTAAGGAGATTGCACAGCCAATGTTGCAGGAAGTTCAGCACAATGCCTTGTGTACAGGGGCTGGCTACCTGCGAGCCAGACCCTGCCAGACAACTGCTATGCTGTGATGTGGAACACACATCTCACAAATGTATAATGATTTCTATCAGTCCAATACATCATAGGAGAATGAATTAATGTTGATTTAACTACTACACTTGGGATTTAGATAGGTAAATGACTGACAAACCAAATGCGCTGCCAGCAAACACCAACTCAAATGCATTTTCTTCTAGAGTTCCTGACAGAAGAACACTGTTTCTATATTTAAGCCAGACAGTTTATCCTGTATAAAGCCACACACATGAGATATTTTTTTGCAGGAAGCACTGCCTACAGTTTTACTATAATTCTTCATTACAAAATTAGACTGCACGATCTCTGCTTGTAGACACCACGGCACTAAAACAGTGGCACTGCAACCAATTACTATACAAACTTAAATAAGACGTCTCTGACTTCTGATTGAGGATGGTGTGGGATGCTGAAAACAGCATTCCCATGGTGGCTTCTCTCTGAGAGACTGTCTGATCCAAGTCACTTACTGTGTTGTGAAATCTGAAGAAAACACAAGATCCTCCACTGACATAGCTGAGGTATAGGGTAGCTCTTATGCAGTTATAGGTTATTCATGTATTTCAGAGCACAGGGGGAAAAAAGAGAGATTGGTGAATTCCCCCATTGAAAGTGAAGTGTCATAGGATTCAATTTTCTAAACCTGCTGCCTGAAAGAGGAGCCTGAGTATCATTTAGAAGTGACACAAAAAACAAAGTCTCTTTTGGTCCTTAGCTCCAACTAAAAGCAGACGTGGTCTCCACCTGGCAAAGGCATTTGTGAGCAGTGGGCCACGACAGTGCCTGGCACCAGCTACACAGAAAGCATTTAACCACACATGGAGAAGAGCTAACACCACTTGCCTCGATTTTTAATACTCCAAAGTCTACATGCGGACTCTGCCAAGCTGCCTACTGTCACCACTTGACCATTGACAACCCATAGGAGCCCTGCCCTTCAGCAGCAGCAGAGCTTTCCTCCAACAGGGAAGTCTCCTTTGGACAGCTCACATAGGAAAATACAAACAAACAAAAAATACTATTAGAGAGACACTATTTTTCCTTTTCAATAACTGTTTCCTGTGTGCTTCAGCTTGTCTCTTCTCAGAATGCATCTTCATTATGAGTAACAGAATTATTTCAGTTTTTATCTTAAGGGTTTTAAATACTCCATATAATTCCAGGCATAATTTCAAATTATATCTGACTCACTTGAAGCAACCAGCTGCTGTCCATCAACAACAGTAACTTGGGTGAGTCCATCTTATTGTGCGTAGTTCTAAACATGATCTCTGCCCTATTGGAAAGCCACATCACTCTACACAGGACTAAGTAATTGTATTGTTTTCCTACAACCCTGCATTTCACACTAGAGATAGAACAATTCCTATTACTATCTTCCCAGCAGCAAAATGTAGGAAAAGGCTGCTGTAGTAAGGATGGACTAAGTCATGCCTCCAAGACTGTTCCCTATATTTATCCTAACTTGCTGCCCTGGATGCATTTGCCCTCCTCCTAGCAGTTTGCTAGTAACAGCCTTTCCTGTAATTGTTTTCTTCTCTTTCAGATATGTTTAGTTTATACATTAGTGCTGGAGTATTAGTTTTCATGATTTCACCTTGTTTCTCAAGAATCCCCTATTTTGTAGCTTTCAACAGAATCAGATGATTTATGCCTTTGGAAAGAAAAATAACAGGAGAAAAAAAATCTCCCAGTACTCTCAAATATCTCATTGCTCTCCTGTGGCTTTCAGTAGATGCCTTTGGTAGTTGGGATCCTCTTGCAACATATTTCCTAGCAAGTACCATTTCCACAACCTCTTGGTATGCGACAGCAGGCACTTCTGAACTGCTTCACTACACAAGCCACAGATTTGTCTGTCACAAACAGTGTCAGTTATCACAGCATCAAATTTGCTGTGTGCAGCAGGTCTCTGAGACTGCCATGAATTGAAAATTGTTTTGCTACCTCTTCTCAATGCCTGACGGGACAGGTATCTCAGCAATCAGCAGCAGCTTTGGGGCAAAGTGTGACTGACACATCTGTATCAGCTATCCAGTTAATTTTATTCCTGGCCTGTTTCGTTACGTTAAGCATCGCGATGCTCACCATATTTCCTCCTTTCCAAGCAGGAGAGATAGCAAAACCATCCTTTCAGCTCCAGAAGCAGTTTAGTTACGGGTGCTCCACCGATTAGACTGGCTTCACCTTACAGGTCCTCCTGCAACCAGGAGATTGCCTCTTTCTTTTTGAGTACTAAAATCACAAAATGAAGCCAATCCTAACCAAAACTTAGCCTTAACAAGGTATCACTGACAATTTCAACAGGACCTCAACAGAAACATCCTGTGCCAAGCTACTGGTCAGGCACAAACTTTTACTTTCTGTTGTCCTCTGGGAAAGGGCTGATTTGTGGGGCTGCTGACATAGTTTCAAGAATATGAAGGCCACCTACACCACAGGTATTTACAAATCTGGTCAGAATTTTCAAACAGAAACAAGCCCTGCCATCCTTAGATGTCACTTGTTTCTGCTCCAATGGACAAGCCCTTGGAAGGATGCTGAGAGCAGCCATCCTTTGCTCTGTCAAGGGCCACATCAACATTGTGTGCTGAGCCCAAGGGTTTCCTGCACATTGCAGCTTCTTATGCTGCTTCATTTGAAGCTTCAGCCCCCAGGCAGGCTCCACACACAGGCTCCTGCTCTGGCCCATGCCAGGGCTGCAGTACCTGCAGGACCAACCACCAGAGCACTCACAGCTTCCCTGGGCCCACAGGCCACATCCAAGTTTGTGCAGGAGGAGGCCAGAGCTGCACTGGAGCCAGGCACTCTGTGTTACAGACAGAATGAGGCTAGGATGACTAATGAGAAAAGCCAGCACTGCAGAAGCTTTCCAGCCCAGTGCCCTCACAGGTTTCTGTGTGAAATGATAGCATTTGCACATTTATCAGTGTAACAGTGCACACTTACTCTTCTTTAAATTTTAACAAACCTGCACCTCCATCGCTCTGCTGGTCAGCGGACCTTGCTTGGAAAGAGCTTTACAAATGCACATCACTACTGGTAACAATACACAAGTTCCCACTGGGAACTTCAGGGAAGAGCTCTGCACTTTGGTACATTCACTCATTGTATCTAAACATGTTATTTCCTGAATTATACCAGTGCTCCGTCTCCTGTGTTTTGACAGGTAAGTAGACGAGGGGCACTGTGACTTTAAGAAGGTCATTTCCACTGTCCTGCCGCTGTAATTAGCCTGCTAAAGAAAGGGCAGAGGCTGGAAATTGGATTGAGCAAACCAGGCTTTAGCCGCAGGATGAAGGCAGAGCTCCGGGATTGTTATGTTAATCACCTGAGCTCAGCAGGCCCTGCCCTTCAAACAAGCACAAACCCGGTGCAAACCCAGGACCTCTCTGCAAAGCAAAAGCAGAGCCTGGCTCAGGCTTCAGCTGCCCCAGGATATCTCCCTCCACCTCCTGGGACGCAGAGGCCACCCCTGTGGACAGGCCTGGTGGCACCTGGAGAGGATCCTCTGCCTGGCCCCAGCCTCAGCCCATGGTCACACAGCTCCTCTGCTCCAGAGTGCCGGGACACAAGTGCCAGTGGTGGGAACACTAAATGGGGGTCACAGGTGATGCTGTGAGCCGATGAGTCAGGGCTGCTTTACCATCAGAGGATCCAACCCCAGCCGTGCTGAGTCAAAAGCACGTCTGAAAGCACAGGTTGCTTATTGCTATTTCACCGATGAAAAACAGCATTGAGAACAATAGGCCAGATTGGTACTCAGCCTAATAATGGCTGTGGGCAGCAGGACTGTAGGTGGGTGTCAGCTCCTCTGCAACAACAGCACAAGACCCTCGAGGTCCCTGGACCACTGCCTGGTGCTCCAGTCCAGTGTCTTCAGCACCAGAATTACCCCAGGTTAATCCCTGGAGCAAATCCTGGGGATACAGCCCCCAGCCTGCCCCTGAACTCTCTCCAGGAATGCAGCCACGCTGTGTGCCAGAGCTGTCACCTGTACCACACAGCGGTGTCACCTCAACAAGAGGTGCTGCACAAGCCAGCAGCAGTGGTGAGCTTGGCCCAAGGTGCCCAGAGTGCTGTAAGGACATGTTTGTGGCACAGCCAGTGAGAGTTGGCCATGAATTGCTCCCAGCCGGCTGCCTGCTGCCTCCTGTTTTGTCCTCTCCACCTCTCCCCTCCACGGGAAACAAGGCTGGGGTTTACCTCACTTCGCTTTACTAGCTTGTATCCCTGGGAAACGTACCATTTTGTCTCCTCTCTGCTCAGAAACTTTGGGCTAACAGCCCTCACCACCACCACCCACCTTCTTTTTAAGGCAGCAACCCAGGCTGGCCATTGTCCCCTCCTTTTGCCCCTATTTTCTTAGGGCAAGCTCGTGCTTCTCCCCGCATCGGGACAGCTGGGGCTCCGCGTTACCTCCCTTGTTCTTTGGCACATTTTCTCACTGCACCCCTGCGCTGCTGGGGAGGGGGGAGGGAGGGGAGGAGGATGGGAGGGCAGTGTCTGGCTCCGCATCCAGCGCGCCGGATGGCATGGTTTTGGAGAAGCCTGGCTTAGTGAAGTTATTCAAGCCAACGGCAGCCTGGCAACCGGGCGGCCACAATGGGAGTGCAGGAGGAGGAATGTTTCCACATGCCTGATCAATGGGAGCAAGGGAGACAGCAAAGCAAACAGAAGCTGGGAAAGAGACACAAAGAGAAAGCAGCCTTTTCTCTGCTCAGTTCCTTTCATTTGTCACAGCTCTTTGTGCGGCTGATGACAACGGAGGCCCTTCGGAGGCTAGTTTTAGGGAGTTTGGTTTTTC
Organism: Aegithalos caudatus; assembly: GCA_013389925.1. Taxonomy (NCBI): domain Eukaryota; kingdom Metazoa; phylum Chordata; class Aves; order Passeriformes; family Aegithalidae; genus Aegithalos; species Aegithalos caudatus. The sequence goes on from WEIU01003063.1 coordinate 62,193, forward strand.
TAATTAAATAAAATGCCGCGTCCTTCTTATTCACTTGTCACCTTCCCGCTCGCTAAAAAGCCCCCGCGAGCAGCCCCATCAGCACTTCAGCCTCCCGCTCCACGTACCTCCCAGGAGCCCCAAGCATCACTTTCTCCCTGGGAAGGCAGAAATGCACAGCCACCCCCTCACCCACTCAAGAGCAGCTCCGTGCTGGACGCGCTGCCCTGCCCAAGCGCCGCCAGGGCCCTGCTCAGGGGCTGCAGCACAGGCCACCCGTGGCCCCCTGCTTGCTCATTACGGGAATAAAGAGTCCAGCAAAGGACAACTTCTCTGGAGGTGACGTGCTCCTGCAGCAGCTGCTGACGAGATTAATGGGCAACTTTCTATGGGAACGTTCAAAACAGGGTGAGGGGACAGTTGCCTTGGAAACTGGGGCCATTTCTGCTGTGGAGCTACAATTTCCCTTGAAATGTCCCAGACAGGATTTACCTGGGAGCTGACTGTGGGACAGAAACTCCTGCAATCTGCAAAGCAGATGCCTAGAGAGGGGATGGAGGCAAAGGAGGGGTGTCAGAACAGAGGCACCAGCGTGCTGGTGCTCGGTTGTGTGGTGACAAACAATCCAGCCCTGTTGCATAACCAGTGATGGGAGCCCAAAGTTGTTTCCTCTAATTACTATGCAAGAGTTCACAGCAACAGTCCTCCTCTTGTGCAGGAGTTTACAGGAAAGGTCCTCCTGGTTCAAAGGCATCACCCAAGTAATAGGAGAGAGTTTGGGGGTAAGCGTTCCTGCACTGAGGGCAGAGGAGAGGTTATTCAGTCTCGTTTTTAAAAAGAAGTCTAGCTGAATTATGTAGCCCCGAAGAACAGAGAAACCTCCTGGTTGCTGAGGAACAGGAGGCAGGACATCTGCCTCTTCCATGCCTCCACCAAAACACATGCTTCCCCCTCCTGTAAACAACTCCATCCCCATGCAGACAGGGCTGAAGCAGCTCAGCTCCAGCCCCTGAGCATCAAGAGTCAATGAAAAGGACTAGGGATTCTGTGTGTGTCTTAGGAGGAGAGAACTTCTTTAATGATCATGACAACATTTGGGATCTCACCAGGCTTTTGCTCAGAGTTAGTGTCAAACTGCAACCAAACATGAAAAGGAACTCCAGCAGTATAAGTCAGCGAAGGGCAGCATGAGCTCAAAGAAACAGAATGAATCTTGTTCCTACTCATGGATGTAGCCTTGGTTCAACAGCACAGGAAAATTCCTTTCAACATCTGGAGACACAAATAGCTAAAGACAGGCTTCTCAGTCCTCATGGACAGGTGTTCCAGCCTGTCCAGGAGGACAGCAAGTTCTTCTGTCAACACCTCTTTCTGTGCCCAGGATTTACAGTGAGCTCAGGACCTCTTGGGTCCTCAGTAGTCTTGTGTCCCAGTCAATCAGTGGGACCAATATTGGACCAGACATTTTGGCAGCCAGGATCTGAAGTAACTAAGCTGTATCCACTTCCAACATCACTCCACCTGAATTGAACTTCACACTCTGCTTCTCTGCCCAGCTCTCTCCTTTGGGGGTTCAGGCACATCCATGTAGGCAGGTTAAAGAGGATCCCACAAACCATTTTTAACAAAAGCTGAATTTCAGCAGTGTTAGGGTTTTTTTCTGCCTCATTTTGGAGGCATCAAAGGGGTGTCATGCCTCAGTTTCACTGTTTTCCCCACCTTCCCACAGCATCACATATGATGCTTTGATGGCTAATAATGTTTATGATGTATTCATTTAACAATGTAATTACCTCAAAATAATAATAATTACAATTACTAAAAAAGAGGAGTCTACCCTCCCCTTAACACCAAGTTGTTTGCTGCCATATAATCAGCAAACTTGCTTTTGGGAAGCGTCTCAATTTCCATATCAACTATGTCACTGTTGTCCCAGTCCTGCCTGGCTCTTCCACTGCCCCCAGACATGTGCTAAGTGCCAATCTGGAGCTGAATGAATAGGAGCCTTCCCTCCACAACTTCAGAGAGAAAACTAACTCCACAGACATTACCTACAATCAAACTTATTCTGGTGTTTCTTGAGCATTTTTGTAAGGAAGGAGAAATCCATCTTCACTCCTGCTCAAAGGACTGCTTTCATTAAGGCCTCTGTAGATTTGCAATGGCAAGTATTTGACCTGCTTCAAAAATATTCATGAGACTCACATGCATTCAGTAAGGGCAGACAAGCAAAATCCTCAGCTCATGTTCTCCTGAGGTCTCAGGGTGCTGATGGCAATATATATCCTAATTACAATATATAACATGTTGAGAACGAGACCTTGTCAGCTCTAGTGATGCTTTCTTTGAGTCAAAGAATCTGGAAGTGATTGTGATTATTTCTCAGTAGATCAGAAAAATGTCTAACCACATGCAAATATTTTTAAGTAATTGCCCTTTTCCCTGGTCTCAATGAGAAGCTTTCAAAACAGGCCACAGGTAACATTTGAACTGTACAAGAAAACTTAGACAAGTCCAGAACTGGGGGTGTGGAGAACACCAAAATGGGCTGCTCCTATTAAAAAAAAAAATAAAAAATCTCCTCAGGTATGCAGATTGCTGAGACAGTCCATTATGGCATTCATTAAGCTCTGAAACAGAGATTGCTCTTCTTTACACACACTGCATGGTGTAATGTTGCATGGACAAAACAAGCAGGAAAAGCAGCATTCATTCCCCACAGAATTCCAAGCAGTTACTGCAGACTTCCAGAAATATTGCAAAGCAGTGAAAACACAATGCAAGTGGTCTCTTGTGAGGAAGAAAAACAAAGTGTACTCTCTCTTAACACAATCACTGCAAGGCAGAGTAGTTCTCACAGAGCTGGTGCTGCTCTTTCACTCCTGCACCTGCTGTGAAGACACCATCCCAATAAGTAGCAGCACTCTACAGCTCCCTGCTCTGCCTCTCTCAACAAGATCTTTCTGTGCTGCCTATGGATTCATCTCAAGATAACATTCTTTGGTAGAAGGACAACCTGCTGATGGACACATGCAATTAGTAGCCTGCTGACAGGAGCCCTTTCAGCCTGTCTGTGGCCCCTTTTACTCAGGTAAAGCTGGCACAGTGATCCAGCCACTCATCCTTTGTTACAGCTCTATAAAGCGGAGGAAATAATTCAAAAAGTCTTAAAGAGAACCTCAGGGTGGAAAGAGAAAACCTGACAGGTATTCCATAACTGAGGGAGAGGCACCATTTTATCACTGTTGAAACAGCTCCCACTATTGAATCAATAAGTGTTTGAGCTTTTTATGATCCTCCTTAGCACAGGTAATACCACAACAAGGCAAAGGGCTACCTCCTGCAACCATACAAACAAGTAAAGCTCAGAGGGGAGAAGGGATGGGATGGACAGAGAGCATTTCTCTCACAAAATACTGTGTTCATCCCAACTGAAAGGGGAATACTTCCTCTAATAGCCTCTCTTTCAGTTTTGTGACAATGGGACCCTGATGCAGACAGTGCACAGGTGATGGACAGAGCACACACAAGACACCTGGGATGCTGGTACTGCCCCACCAACCTGCTGGCCTCCTGCAAGTGATGAAGTACACACCATTCCCAGCAATCAGATCTCCCAGCAGCCTAATTACACAACCTTGCCACAGGCATCAACCCCCAGGAAAGGAAATTCCTTGGGGCATATCACATCAGATCTTCTTGAGATCCTTCCCACTTATTTACGTCTCAGTTCCACTGACACATATGTGCCACAGCCTTGCATAGTTGTTTCCTGAACAAAACTGGAAGCAAAATTATTTCAACTCATTTTGGTATGGAGCAAGAAAAACAACTTCACATGGCTACAGGACAAACTGCAAATGTTTACTATAACACCCTCTTCCACCCACAGCCCCACATCCTGATGAAAATCACAAAAACCCATGCCTTGGGTACAGCCTGTTCTTGACCACAGCACATGTGGGGTGCCAGAGACAAAGCACGGGGCAGATCCAGCCCTGTTTACTTTACCACTTGAGACCCTGACCTTGATCATTCACTTGGCAGAGGTTGTATGTGGTGTTTAGAGGTTGTTCTCTGCAGTGTTCAGGATTTTCTCTTTGCTCACAAATATGTTACACAAAACACAGCCCAAAGTTACCACAGGCTTTCATAGTTGTGAAAACCAGACATCCTCTATGAAAATCCACCAGTTTCCCTTTAGTTTACCACAGCCCCCTCAGACATTCCTGCCAACCCAAGAAAAGTGGCTTTAGACCTGTTTGCATTTGCAGACCCTTACAGGATTTTCACTAGAAATCTGAACCTATATAAAGTGACTTCCAGCCTGCTGCAAATACACCACGTTTCTGTTATCAAGCATGTAGCAAGAATCCTTACAAGCTGGAGAAGCAGATATTAAGCTGGGTCAATCGCGACAAGAAGAAAAGATTACAAGTAATCATCTTTACCTAGGGAAGGAATATTCCTTAGTTCCAGTAAAAAAAGCTGTGAGTTGCAGAGAGCTTAGGCACACTGACTTTTGTAGCCCATCCATTTTGCAGATCTGCCAGGCTGTGCAGTGCAAGGGAGAAATCTCTTCTGGTTTGCTGTCTTAGAACAGGGGACCAAAGAGCTATCCGTATGTGAGTGCTATCCATAAACTCCACTGGAATTAAAAAGCCATTCATACAAAGCCATCAGTGACCTCCTACACCCTGCCAAGGACCATGACCAGGCACAGAAGTGCCCTCCTAATGGCTCTGCAAATTCCCTTTCAGAAAGGCTCTGACAGCTGATGTCTGTTACAGCACTTAGCACCTGATGAGCAGCAACCCGGAAGGGGATGCTTTCAGGTGGCCACCGTGATGTGCATCTCAATACTGGGGCCCTGCCACAGGCAAAGTCCTGCACGGATCTGGGGGGAAGTGGATTTCATCACTCCGAAACTGTGTCAGTGCAGCAGGTCAGCCCTCTTCTGCATTGTCACTCTGTCCAGTTGTTTACACACAGTTGGCTTGAACCCCAGCGGCAGCAAAATCTACTGTCTCATTTCCTCTGTCATCTGTATTGTCTTAGCTCTAAAAGCCATATGAATCCACAGAGATAAATCCATCCATCTCTGCAATTCCAGAAGTGTTTCCATCCTTCTATCATACTAAAACTGCCACACTAATGTGCCTAGGAGCAATTCCCCATCCTGCCTCTTGGCCAATGTGAAAATAGCTCTGTCATGCTGTAAGAGTTTGTCAGCTTGTCTCACACCCAGTTCTGGGGATACTGGTGTTTGCAAAAGGCATCTCTCAACAGCCTATCATAAAAACAACCACAGGGCTGAGTACCGAAACTGGCCATGGGACATCTGCCCACAGCTCCACGGAGCTAATTTGAACCAGGCCAAGCTGCATGGACTCAATAATTAAGAAAGAATGTACATGAAGTCAGTATATTACGGGGTGAGAATGCATTTCAGGTCTAGAGAATTAAACCATTGTAATCAAAGAGGAAAAAAATATGAAGTAAAATCCTTGCATAGACCTTGACTATTCCCTCGGCAGGACAAACCTGATGACGAGTTGTTGTTTACAACGATAAGGTCAGAGGAAAGGCCATTTCCTCTCAACAATTGTCAGAAAGGATTAAAACCTGCATTCAGGCTCGCTTTGAACTAGCAGGTACTCCATTCCCCGATGGTATCAGGATCCATTCAGCGAGGTCTCCGGCAGCCTCCGGGGCATGTTTCCATAATGCCCCCATTGTGGAAGTATGCACAGCACCGCTTCCTGCAGTCACTCCATCTTTATGAAGCTTCACCCTTGTGGTCTGATACCCAGGGCAGGAAGCAATCCTGCAATCACTGTTTAATTAGTCATTTCCCAAGTCTGCCTCAGTTGAGAGTTGCTGCTGCTTGTCAGCTTCTAGAGAGGGAGGCTGGGAGTCAGAAACATCACTACCAGATTGTGGAAGAAAGGGGCTGCTCGCAGGGTTTGAGGAGCATTATATCGCAGCTCTACAGGCCACATTCTCCTTTTTTTTTTTTTTTCTAAGTAGAAGGATTTGAGCAGATGAAGGGGGCCATTGCACCTTCTGCAAGTCAAGACAAAAGCTGATTTATAACAAAAGTGGCTTTACTTTTGTTGATTTGTTGTTATGGGCTGGGCTTTGGTTGGCTTGGGTTTTGTTTTGATTTATTTTTTCCTCGAGAAATAGCGTCTTTGATACAAAGCACATACTTCAAGAGAGGTCTGTTCCAGGAATTCCAGTTGCATACTTTCCATTGTGGAAGTTGGTATTGAGCCTGAGAGGTTGGATACATGCAGCCTTGGCTTTTCCAAGTGAGATCACTGGAAGAGGTACTTCTTACCACACAGTCACCAATTTGAAAAGAATGAGAGTTACATGGTATTAAAATATTTGTCTAGATAATGAGTGTTTGTGTGTGGATGAATGCTAAAGGAAAAAATGTTGTTGAAGTCCAACTGTATGGAAAAACTATGATTTCTCTGTTTAACAAAATTAACAAAGTATTTAAATAATGTCTAAAATGCCTATTTTTGCATTTTTATGTACTGCAGGTAGTTGAGAAAAGCTTTCCAAAATTAAAAAAAAATATATATACAATTCATATAAAAAGTTAATTGAAGCTATATAAATAACTATATTTTTTTCAGTTTAAAGACACTGAAATCAGAGGAATTCTCTGATCAAAAGAAGACAATGTTTTCAGAGTTTAATTTTATAAGAAAGCTTGATCTAAAATGTGATACACTCTGGAATGGTTTTGAAATTTCAGAATTTCCTAGTAAAATCAGAACTTCTCTCTTTAGTCCCAGTTTCCTTTGCTGCAATGAAGTAACTGGAAAAGTGTATGCAAAAAAAATTCCTTGTGACAGTGCAACAACCCTGCTTTTGATAAGTGTGTTGTGAAGCAGGAAAAAGAAAATCAGAAGAAAAACCCCAGTTCAGTGATCCCACTGAGAAATCTACATAAATTTCAAGAAACTGGTATTCTCAGAAGACACTGGAAACTGACTCCAGTGGGGAGTAGAACTGGTGAGGGAATTATGAATTATCGTTGTTATCATATGAGAAGTTCCCACTCTCTCTGCAGATCTAGCATGTAACTTCTTATAACCTTGTTCAAATCACATCCTGTAATATGCTGGATCAGTCTCTGTACAGGGCTAATGCACACAGCTTCCAGCAGCACAGAGTGCAGGCAGAAAAAATATCTATTTGCTACAAAAAATGGTACAAGTATGTCCTCAGAAGGGTTCCCCCCACTAAGGCTATACTAGCCTTGGAAACAAAATCGAGAAGATATGGGGATGAGACAATTTCACATGAGCATCCTCTCTCCTCAGCCACTCAAGGAGACAAATAGCATCTTCTCCATGCTCCTTTCCTCTTTCCCTTTCTGCAGTGATGTTTCTGGGACCACACTATGCTCCTGTGTAATGTGATCTCCCTCTTAAACTGAGGTTTCTTGCAAAGTGCCAAAGCACAATAAGAAAAATTATTTTTAAGACTGACAGGGATGAGAGGAGGGTGCAGGAGAGAGCTGTGAGAGAGCTCAGGAACACTTGTGAGGTTATGGCTCCATCCCCTCACCTGGGGGAACAAAGGCTCAGCATCCAGCACTGTGTAGCACCAGCAGCCATCAGTAAATTGCTCTTCTAAGAAAAGAGCAGATGTGACAAAGATTGTTCCAGGGTCTGTAGCAGACCACAGCCAAAGCAGAAGTCTAAATGTGTTGGGCTGGGATGGCAAGGGAAGTCACAACTGGGTTCAATCTAGGAGGAATTACTCTTACACTCAATTCATCAATTTATGGGCAAGCAATTCCACAGGCCAAGTTGACTTGATTAAACAGAGCCATAATGACAGTGAGTGTAGGGAAGCATCCAGCCAAGTATGCAAACTAGCCTTCTCAGCCTAGAATAAAAGCTTTCCAACCAATAATTTCATGCTTTTATCTATACCATCATTAATACAGATACCAAACAATGCCAGCTCAACGTGGTGTCAAAGGCTCTGACAACCTCTAATTGATAATAAATAATTCAATTTCTGTCCCAGTCCAAAACTGCTGAATCTTGGGACATGTTCCAAATAAATGATTAAAAAGAACTTTGAATGTAATTATATCTAACACAATCGGGGATATTGCCCAGATGAAATTTACAGCAACTATTCAGAGCAACAAAATTTCAATGACACTGACAACTCCTCATGCCCACTAGAAAATGAAATGTTCTTTACCCAGGCAATGGCACAGAGTGCATTTTTTATCAACAGCTTTATGCCAGCAACTCACCCAGGCCAACAGTGCTTCCCACAGCACTGCAGTCTTTCCCAAAAACGGCAGAGAAAATTTGGGAACAGGGTTTGACACAGCCAAATCTTCACTGTTCTCTACAAGCAGAACTGGATCTTCTTTCTGATACAGCTAAGTCTTCCCCTCTCTCCAGACTGCTTACATTACAATTAGCAAAAGTTTCTTAAGAAATTAACACTCTTAGTTCCTAGAAGGAAACTAGGGCAAGGTGTTTCAGCAAGGAAAGTGACTACCAGTACAATCCTGAAGGGATGAATGCAGCATCTTAGAGGCACATTGACTGTTCTCAGCAATTCCCAAACTCCAAAGCCAGAAGGATCTCAGAACATTTACTGAAAACACAGGACACATACTTACAGAACCATCCTTATATAACATTTGACTCCTATTTTTCTCTCATATGTATAAATCCTTGCTGAAATTTTACTTTCTGAATCTGTAAACAAGAAATGATACTCACTTTGAATTATTTGGATGCAAATTTTTTTGAATGCTGATTTTTAATTTTCTTAGAAGGGTGTATGTAACTGACCTGAAGAAGTGGCTCCTAAGAATTTGGTAGGTTCATCATAGATTATAAGTTATATAAAGTAAATTATATAAAAGTGCATATGTATATATACACACATATATATACATATAAGATACAAAAAGGAGAGTGACTAACAGACTATTTAAATATCAGAAAAAACAAGGATACTTTCCTTAAGCAATCTCAGTTGCACACAAACTAGAGAAAGATCTCACCTGTCTTCAGAGCCTTGGTGAGGTGGCTCTAATTTTCTAGGATAATGGAACAGTGGAACCCAAGGACAAAATATTGCAACATCAGAAATCACTCTGGAAGTTGCTGAGAGAACTGCATTGAGCTCTGTGACCCTGTGAGATTTTCACTGCCAGACCACAGGTACGGAATGTTTGTTCACAAAGTAATCTTTAATACTTTGTGGGTAAGCCATATATCTATAGGAAAGGTGTTCCTACCACTTTGTTATGCAAAGTTCATTAAAAGGGAGTTTGCAGCAGTTCATTCAGAAATTCCACATGGTCAAGTCCTTTTTGAAAGACCAGAAGCCAGTGGCAATAACAGAGGATTCAAATTAATATTCTGATTTCTCATTGCACACCTGCAGGTTGGAAAGGGCATGGAATGTTACAACAGCTGTGTGCTTCCCCTCTAGAAAACCAGGCAACACATCCCTGCTGGCAGCTTTTCTGCTGAACAGAAGGGACAGCACAGGAAGACTTGACCTAACATCTCTAATGTTAAAAGAATTTCTCTTCTAAAAAGCCCATAAAACCAAAACAAGTAGGAAAAGCATTTCAGAGCTTCAAGAGGGGCCAGAAATGGGATAAGGGAGAAGTAGAAATACAGATGATGTATTAAAAAATGTCATCACCTCTTTAATATGTTTTGTCTTGTCAGCTGTTAACATCCATAGCTGCTCCATTTGCAGTGGTACAGGAGGTGGGGAAAGGCTGAGCTTGGAGTAGCAGCTGTACTCTGAGGGCTGGGTAACTGGATCCAGCCTTCTCAAGCAGACACAGGGCGAGTGCTGCTGAGGTGAACTCAGTTTAATAGGTTGCTACTTACAGGCTTAGACCGATTTACAGGTGTTTGCCCTGAAATATGACCATCCATGTCACCACTGCTGATCCTCTCCCCTTCTGAAATACTCCCACTTCAACAGGTAGCTATTTTTGGAGGAGAAAACCCACATACATACCAAAAAGCAGCAGTTCTCTCTAAATCTCCTTCCAGAGGCAGGGCAGCCTGGCTATCACACATGAGACAAGTTGTCTTTGGTGTACAGCACAACAGCAAACCCTTGGCTGCCTCTGTCATGGTGGGTGTCAGCCACCTGCAAGTGACAGTAATAACAGGGATGTCACAGGGAGAGCACACACAGAGCTCACATCCTCCCCCCTAGCAGCCTGGTACAAAACCTCCTGTTGGCAATGCAAAGCCTGGGAGGCATAGCTGGCTGCTCCCACTGTGTCCAGGGGAACGGTGTTTTCTTCTTTCTCTGCTGATCACTTCCCTTTTGCCTGCTCTCTCAGGCTTCTGACCTCTTTTCTGCAACTGAGTTTCCATCCAGCCTGCAGCCCAGTTTTGGATCCTGACACACTGCTGGAGACACACTCTGAGAGATTCCATGGCCAGGGCACTGTGATGCTCTGGACCTGGTGAATCAGTTCCTAGTCCCTGCACACACTGCTCCAGCACTGTGGTAATGATTTGCAGAGATACATGAGGACAGAGTTCACAGTCTAAGTATACTAAACAAAAAAACTATCTTGGGATTGAATGTAAATTTACATAAGTAGATAACCTTTTTTTCCTTAAGTAATATATCACATAGGTACTGACTATGTTGCATACATCTGTCTCTTAGCTAAGCTTAGAGACTGCTGGGCACGGTTTCTAGGAATCTACTGCTCACAGCAAAACGCAGCTTCTAGGAGCTCAAGGCCATGCCAAGTCTCACATACTGAGCATAAGATCTGGTATCCTTGCTGCTCTTCTCTGCTCCATACCCACAAAACCTGCATTTTAGCTATTTCAAAGCATAGCAACCTCTCTGTCACTTTGGAATTTTTATGCAGCAGATATTTTGGCTTTTCAGGGCATGCTGTGGGAGAGGTGCCCCACAGGTGAACCACAACCAAAACTGCTGCCAGGAGTAGCCGGGTGTTGGGGATCCCCTTGCCCGTCATGTGGCCCAACACAGTTGCCAAGTGGGAGGGAGATACACAAAGCTATCTCAGAGCCCAAAAAATGCCAATCAGGATCTCAGTCAACTCAGTGTATTCCACAACTTAAAGAATCAGATGCATAGGCACAGGAGCCCAACATTTTGCCCTGAAAAAAAAGTCCAGAAAGCCACTAGAAATTTTCACAGACTTTTCACAGACAAACCAAGCAGGAAGCCAAAATATACAAGTTAGATACAGGAATAAAACTGGAGGAAAGTCCACAGTGAACCTGAGTTTCCCATCTAAACTAGCAGGAAAATGAATCTCTGTGCTGCTGTAAAACAGTCACATTGGAGTTCCCAGCACCACAGGAACAATTCTGTCTGGGATTCCCCACTTCTTTTCAGCACTACAGAACAAATATTTCCAGCAAAAGCTGATGGTGACTATAAATGATGAGGGTGCAGGGATCCCATTCCTTGCAGCAGGGACCCCTCACATGCTTCACCTCCATCTCTCCTATTCTTGGCCCTAAAAGTACCATAATATTTTGAGGTATCTAAGCATGTGCCAAGAGACTGACATTGCCCTTCAGTTTCTGTGGATGCCACCGCTCTCCAAAAATTTTCCTTGGGATAGACAATTGCATATGTGCATTTCTACCCATTCAGTTTTCCCAATGGCTTCCTCTTTCCATCCCAATACAGCTTTTCCCAATACATCCTGTTTCTGTTGTTCCTCTGCTATGTAAGCAGTTCTCTGTCTATTCTTGCTTTTTTTTCCTTTTTTTTTTTTTTCTCTAGCTCTGCACAGCAGCTACTTGCTAGTTACTCAGAATCCCAATAATTTAGGTCAAAAAGCCCAGTGAATCTGATGTGGTTTGTTTCACATAAAAAGAGTGAAATTGAAAACCACCTTATTCTTCTCAACTGAAATGCTGCATCCCTATTAATTCAGGTGTATAAATAACACTCTCTAATGCTGCATCAAGGGCTCTGCTGTGTGATTAAACCTGCCTCCCTGACCTGTAATTAGAAACTTTGGTTTTGAAAGGCAGTTTGCAGAGAGAAAAGGAGAAAGAAAGAAAGGAAGGAACCAGCTCTCAGACCCAACAATTTTGTTCTTAATAAATTATTCAGAGTTTTTGAAAGTTGAGCTGGATTTCCATCTGCTAGCATTGAAGACCCAAAGGGAAGAAGAACTGGCAAATTCTCACAGCAGAACACAACAGGACAGAGCACGGGGCTGGAAACCAAACCCAGCTGAGTTCACCGTGTCCTCTGCCTGTCCCTGCCCAGTTCAGCTGCTGCCTGTGCATGCCTGGACTTCCAGCAGGTCTCAGAGTAATGCAGAGTGATCCTCCACCAGAGTCCCACTGAGCTAGTCATGTGTTTGGGACATAACACTAGAAGAAAACCCCCAAATTTCATTAATGTTTTACAAATGTCAGTGGAATCAGGCAACGAACACACAAAATAGTGATGGTCATGAGTAGAGAAACAACACAGACACCAGATTGCACAGTCCTACACCAGTGATATACAGCCTTTTCAAGACAAGTAATTTAAAGATGAATTATAAATGATTGAACTGATTTTTCGCTCCAGGGGCAGTCAGACAGAACAGACCATTGTACTATTAGAGATGCTAATCACTGTTAGTTGCAACCCCAGGGTACACCTGCTGTTATAAGGTGAACTTCTCACTTGGAAGTGGAGAGATAGTAAATATCTTTTTCTCCTGGAGTCATAGTAAAAAAAATTACTATTCCTTTGGGCAAATGTTGACTCATTTTAACACTGAAAAAAAACCCGCCAACAAGTCAAAAACAAAACCAGAAAAACCACCAAACACAACCCACAAATAAAACATTCATTTTTTTGCAAAGGATGTCAGTAAGCTTTCCTCTCTCCACAAACTGGGGATAGAACGAGCTTTTGAGCACTGGATAACACAGGTGATGAACTGGCCCTGGGATGAGAGGTCTCTGGCCTTGGGTATTTGGCAGCTGTTTCCAGAGCTCTGCTTGACTTCAGATCAGAGAGATTTTGTGATTAATTCCTCCTCTGGTTACACCTATAATCTTTGTGTTGAGGGTGTGACTGACATCAGTTTCAGTCTTTTATGTTTTCAGGCTCAAGTTTGCAAGGCCTCACACCAGGGGAATCAAGAGTCTGATAATTTTCTGCATAACTGTTTTTCTCTAGGAACTTTACCAGGTTGATCCAAAGTTTCAGGGCAGCCTTATGAATTGAGACATCAGGTGTAAGGAGACTTAAGTGAGAGCAAGAAAACCTGAGTTTCACATCTCAAAGACCCTTTGGTCAAAATACCAGACTTCTGAATTCCCCAATACTTTATGTCTTCTACTGTGTTTTTTTACATGCACAACTTTAACAAAAAGAACAGGCTAAATCTACCAAAATAATAAACTGTCACTGGTGGGAATGTTTTCATTCCAGTCTGACTACATTTGTAAATGTATAAGGTACAGAGCCATTGGAGACCACAGACTTGGTAAGAGGGTGTGGATCCATGAAACAAAAGAGTCCTTCAAATTCAATAACAACAAGTTTAAGTAATCTTTTGTGTTTGCAGTGTGGTAGAGTCCAAGTTTATCACAGAGCTGCCAGAACATAAATCTGATACAAACGACTTTGGATTAGATAGCACAGCAGAAAGAGCTTTACTAGAGTACTGTGACAAGTTTTACGAACTTTTTAAAGAAACAGGACTTGGAAATACTAGCACTGTTGTTGAGTTATTGTCTTGAGGGCTTGAATACTCAGCACTAAGAAGGGAAGAAGAAAAAAGCTAACAAATTCAGAAAAAAAAAAGCAGTACTTGAAACTTGTATTAAGACACATTTGTTCTTCAACTGGAATTTTCTATCAGTTGTACTTAAAGCTGAGTCCTGTGAATCCAGCATGCTCTGCCTTCCTTGGATGCAACAGGGGTCTCCTCCCCCTGTTTTTACAAATCCTCAGTGAGTACTGTGTCACTTCTCTATGCTTGCCTTTGAGGGTGTCTCTCATCTTTTAACACTGTTATGCAAGTACATAAGCCAAAAGAGCTAAAAAGAACTAGGAATACATCAGCTTCCAGGGACTATCTGTCTCTGCATGGTACCTTGAGGTACAGGGAGCCCCTGAGATGTACCAGCTCTGCACCAGCACAGAGGGGAGCAGCCAGACAGCAGCTCCAGCTCTCTGCAGGGACCACATTCAGGGTGAGTGGCTGGCGTGGCTCTCCTCAAGTCTGTCCAGCCCTGGACTCCACACTGGCCTGCTTGAATTACCAACCAGTTTCTCTGGTTTCCAGCAAGTCATCCATGGCCAGAACCAGCCCACATGGCTTGAAAGTCCCTTCCCTATTTGCTGCCATGGCCCCTCTCATTCTGCCATCAGCAGAGTTCCTCAGGGTGAGGTGGCTGCCTGCCCTCTGTTTCTCATTTCTGTGGGCAGTTCACTATCTACAGCCATTCCTTTGAAGATTTTCCTCTCCCATACAGGGATTTGTTCCATAAGCCTCACACACCCCCTGACAAATGCCTCATATGCCACCTTCCCAAGCTTCTCAGCTGCCCTGGCAATGTCTGGGGCACGTGCATGCCCTCAAGCAGGCTGTGTATGTGTTGCCCTGATCGCAGCATTTTCCTTCTCAGGAATCTCTTACAATAGCATTTTAATGCCCCATCTACCTCCATTCCCTGAGTAAATGGGTTCTCTAAATGTCACTGTCAGGGTTCCTGTGCATGCTTACACTACTCATCTAGCAGGGCACCCTCAACTCCATCACATCAGGGCTTCTTTTTCCTTCTAACTTCGGATCTCGATTCTCCTCCAGTTCTGCAGAGGTTGTGTACAAGCCTGTATTTATCTGGTGACACATCTTTCTGTGTGCTCACATAACTCTTCTAGAGCAATAGACAGAGATGAGATAAAGGTATTGGTATGGGAGAGCTATCACCCAGTTTTTTCACACCTTCAAGTGCAGTGGTATCTAAATCACTGCTGCTTCACAATTCCCTCTTTTTGATTTCCTAGTATTTCCAAAAATTAGTGGTGTTCTCTCTCACAGTAATAATAGAAAGTCACTGAAATTTTTGTAGTTGATCAGATGAAGCATTTAGAAGTCATGCTATACCATGAAGTCAGAGAGAAACAATGACCAGATGAGCACACAGCCTCACAAGTTTAGCCTTAGACATAATGAAAATCAAAGGGAAACTTTCATCATTCAAACACTGAGCTGAATCACAGTGGAATAACGTTGAGTTGGTCTTGGGAAAAAGAGGGTTTATGTGAGGTTTTCTTGGTGACATCTCAAGTCGTTTCCCAATCTCAGAATAAAAAGAAAGATGGATTTGATGGTTTGTATCCTTCCCAACCTCCAGGCTGAAATATGATACTACACTGAAAAATAACTCTCAAAAAAACTCAAACCAAACCAAACCAACCAAACAAAAAAAAAATGGTTCAGCATCTTTTAAACTCCAGAGACTCTGAAGAACACCTTCCCTGTTCCTCAGTACAAATGTTTTTCTAGCTTTCAGAATGCAGAGACAGTTCTAAAAATCAAGCTGGGTTTCTGAGTATCAACAGAGGTGCCATTTCTACACTGCAGCTTTGAAAATATGATTAAATCCTGAAGCACAATGCTGTGCTCCATGGGACATATCTGACCCACACGCTGCCTTTTCAACTCTCTGCTTTTTCTAAATCATGTACATTATGAGTGAATAGGAAGAAAACGTGTAAACAAGAACAGAAAAGGTCACTGCGAGTTCATTAATTCTGATCACTTAATAAGCTGTAAATTGAAGTGCATGAATTCCATTCTCTTGAACACCAGGATAAATTTGAAGAATCTCTATTGACTTAATTTACACTGATATGCATTAGAATAGTTTCTGGCACATTCAGAATCAAAATAATTATTACAGTAACATTCAGGACCAGAAGGCACCCAGTTCCCATTTAGTAACTAAATGAGGGACAGACTTACAAAAGTAAAGAATTCACCAATTAAAGGAAAATCCCCTTAATTATTTTTAAAGGTGGTGCAGAGGCAGGACCATGACCATGAAATTTAGGGCTGCAGGACTGGCCCTAAGAAGCAGTGACACTTTGCACCTAACTAATGAGAACACTGTGTTGTGCAAAAGAGCCACTGCTGTCCTCTGTACTCACTTCTCACAGAAGACAAAGGTGAACTGTATACAAGGAGACAGAACTGTTTGAATAACTTTGTCAAGCCAATAATCAGAGTGGTACTGATACATTTCAGAGCTTTTTGCTTGCAGGTCTCCTCAGAGGTCATGAGGACTCCAGGAGGATATCTTCCTATGCTAAGACAAACATTGTTTTGGAATTCTTTACTCCGTGGTTAGGATTCTGTCCAAGAAACCTTACACTAGCTTTCTTGGAAAATAAAGCACTTGGCCACTTCTAGGGACTAAAAGGCATCCTCAGTACCTTCCTGAATACCTTAAGTATATAAAATAATGACAGATAAAAGCATCATAGTGGGAGAAACAAGCTGAGAGAAGTCTTTAAAAAGTTTAAAATAAATCTCTGGGGTTGCTCGGTTGCAATACCACGAAGTTTCCTCCTTCTTCTCCTGCTGGTGATTTTTTCACAAGAAAGTCCCAAGAAGGCAGATCTAAAGCGATGCCCTTGAAACCTGCGTCTGTGACTGCCTGGGAACGATCCAGCGACGTGTCCAGAGAGCTCCTCCTGCCGGCTGCTCCTGCCGGCAGCCGGGCTCGTGCCGATAGACCTGAATTTCGCTTTGGCTTTTCAGGTAGATGGAGGCAAAGCTAATGCCACATCTTCCTAATTGTCGTAGCAATAATGTCTCTCATATCACTGCCCATGCCCCCAGGAGTCTCAGACACACGGAGGTGCTGTGCTCCACGCCAGGAGCTGGGCAGAGCAGCAGCTGCAGAGGAGCCTGGGGAGCCTGAGGGGCAAAGGTGAGCAGGGCTGGCAGTGAGGACAAGAGGGACCTCGGGTAAAGGGACACACAGACACAGTGTCCAGGCAAGGAGAGCAGAGCAGGTCTGGTGACAGTGACCACATACAGCCAGGAGATTGGTGAGCCCGCAGGGATGTGCCAGGTCTGAAGCCAAGCCAGGAAGTCAAGTTGGGATCAGCCACAGCCGGCTCCAGTCAGGCACAAACACCCTTACAGCCCACCCCAAATGGAGACTGAGGACAAGGGCAGCTCTGTGCCATGGCTCCCAATGGAACTGGGGAGGCCCCAGCTGGCTTCTCCCAGCTCTTTGGCAGACAGCTCTTCTCACAGCACTCTGATCCCAGATTACATTCCACTGTATCATGACAGACCTTGGACACAGGCAGCCAAACCTGTAGGACAGGGGTAGGATGTTGCAGAATCAGCTGGTGCACTCAGGGTCCTGTCAACACACTGCCCAGCACAGCCAGGGGAGAACATAAAAATTATTCCAAGTGCTGACAAAGGAACCTGGGTTCAAATATGCCATAGGGGTTAGCAGTGTGCAACACCGAATCTGTACTTCAGCTGTTTCAGGGCCTGGGAAGGAATTACTTTTGCAGGGCACTGTATGTGTGCTCTTGTTTTGCCAGTCTGTTGGGAAACCCTTCTTTCTAGGCCAAAATAAAGAAAACTGCCACTGAGATGTAATGATAAAGTCTTTCCACATTCTTAGCTTATAACTTAAACCAGAAAAAACGCAAATGTAAACTAATCCTGGCTTCCCATAAAAAAAAAGCCACCTACACCATATATCCCTCTGTGACATTTCAGTTGCTCAGCTCTTTGGTCAAACTATGTCCCAAAAGAAGAACACTGACAAGACATACTGGTACCAGTTTCCTACCTCCTCACAGGTGGCATCTGCCATGGTCCTGCACTGGAAGCTCTTGTAGGAATCTGCATCAGTCCAAACTCCCGACCCTGCCTGCATGGAGAGGTGAAACTTCCTGAGGCCACAAAAACCAAGGGGCAGGTAACAACTGTCTTCAAAATGGGAACTTATTGAATCAATAAGGAAAGACTAACCCTTTGGAAAAGGTGTCTGTGATTATCTTGTTGAGTTACACCTACACCGGGAAAAATCAAAGGCAGAGAGGAGAAAGGAAAACATCTGAGGTCAGCATCCCAAAAATGTTCCCAGCTGCACTGACACTGATGCAGTGCTCAGATAAAGCCAGTCTGCCCTGCAAAGTTTATGTGGATACAGAAGAGAGCAATGGTCTACTGAAAAAAAAAGAACATATTTTATCCATATTGATTTTAAAACCCTCCAAATTATGTGGACTATTTTGGGGAAAAGCCATATTTATGAAGGGGAACCCGTAATTTTGGTGAGGTGGCCAGGGATATATTGTGCCTCCTTCCATACAGAGCACTGAAAGTATACAGGACTGTTACTAAATGTGGCTTCTCTGCCAAGTAATTGTATTCTTGTACTTTATATTTCCAGTGTGAAAACTCTAATGAAACATTTTAAACCAAAGCCGTTTCCTTGGAGCTGCCTTTGACCTTCTTTTCCTTCTCTCTCAGCCAAATCTCCCTGCCAGGATGAATTCAGACCTAATGTCTGCTCCTCCCACCAGGCTTTTGGATATGTGACAATATCCTAGTCACTGGGAGCTGTGCCTGCTGGTGTCCATTGTCTTGTGTCCAGTTTGGGAGAGGGCTTTTAAGGAAAAGCCCAGAATTAAATTTATGAAGAGTCCAATGATTTACAGGAATGACCAACCCCGTAGCTACTTTCTGCACACATCTACCAAAAACTCGTGAGTCGTTACTAACTAACTCACAAGGCTCCAGCATAGGAATGGTTCAAGGTCCAAGAAAAAGCTTTTTAAAGTTTAAAAACCAAAACAAATAAACAAAAACAAACGTAAAACGAGGGCCCAATCTAAAAATACTGAAGCCTGTGCATCAGCTAGAGGTGTGGTGGTAGGCCTGCCTACAGAGCTGCTGTGCAGAGCCTGTTACATTCCTGACAGGCACCAAAAGGGGTTACACACAGCCCAGGCAGAGCTGCTGGCCCTGCTCTCTGGAATGCATCTGTCCCAGCAGTTTGGGGATGGGCACAGCACAGACTGAGCTGAGCACAGCCAAGGCACTGCAGTGACACTGAGGTCCCAGTGCAGGGACAGCACATAATGAAGGGAGTGAGAAAGGTGCTGCTCAGCATGGAAATGCCTGGAGCATTGCCCAGGTAAAAGAGCAGTGAGTCTGTGGGATTGGGGACACAGAGCAGCAGCCAGGTGTGGCTGATGCAAGGTCCTGGATAATCCACCAGTGGTGCTGATGGTATGGTTGGACACTACCAGGAGGAAATCACATTATATGCCTTATTTACAGTCAGTCCAAATCTGTAGAAACATTATATGGATCATCTGTGTCTCACCTTGTGTGCTGTCATCTATAATGCCTCCCCTATATAGTTTTGATACATGAACAAATGCATACTTTGGGAGAAAGTAAAACTGCTTTCTCTGTTAAATCTCTTGTAATCACACCACAAACCAAAAAACCTTTGGAGATATCTATCCAATTCCCACACTGAATCAGTAAGTTGCTTGACAAACGTTTTCATTTAAAGACCAAGTACCTGCTAGGAATTCATAACTAGGCTTGAGCCCTTTGTCTACAAACTCTTAACTTTTCTTCTTCAGCCCCCTGTCCCCCCTTCCATCAGTGTTCTGCAATTTGCCAACCTCCTTTATGTCTCAGTTATGTCTGCACAATATGAGGCAGGCAGACCCATGTGCCCACAAACAGAAAAGCTCCTCCAGCTCACAATAACTCAGCAGGCTCCTGCGATTTTCAGAGCCTGCACTACTGGGTGCCCATATCTGCTGTCAAATTACTGCCTGGACACAGGCTCCACAGCTAACCCCAGCCTTACTCCAAACATGAAATATCTCTGAGCCCTCAGGAACATTCATCTTGTCCTGCAGCTCTTCCTCTACAAAGTGGTGTAAACCTGGCTCCCAGGAAATAAAGAACAAGCTCACCCCTCCAAAGATGTGTTATGATTTTATGGCCCCTTTCTGCAACCTACTGAGAGTGGATGTGCTCCTTATCATGCATTTAAAACACATCAACACAGATTTGAAGGGTGTACAGTTCTCCTGAGGTTTCTAAAGGAAAATAAAGATGAAAGCCATAAAAAACAACACTTCACACACAGCAGAGGTTGAAAAGTAATATTTAAACATAAGTTCATATTTCCCTTTAGTGTAAGTTCTGGCAGTCCCAAGACTGTTCTAACTTCTAGCTGCTTGTCATGGCTGTAACATCACAGCAGTGAGGGAAAACCCTGAGTACATTTACTCCAACCTTAGCTGCCTTCCCTCGAAACCTTTACCTTACCCTATTCTGAGGCTGTGAAAAGACAATGATAATAACAGGAAGCTGCTCCTAGAGCCCCTACAAAGGAGACAGTTATTTTCATGTCCTGCCTGATTGCAAATACCTGTACATAGGAAAGATGACATGCAGAGATCACACACAAACCTGTAATCCAGGCAAGTCAGGATGTTATTGACTGTAATTGCTGTTGTCTGTCTCGACCTTCTCCTCGAGGTGTCTCCACCTCCCATTACAATGTCACAGCTAAAGGAGTTCCCCGGTGGTCTGCAAAGAAGCAAACAGCAAATGGCAAGAGAGAACTGACATTGTTTATATAACATTAAAATTAATTCTAAATCAACAATTCAGAGAAAGTAACGTTGAATAAAAGTAGACTAAAAGAGATTTCAGTGACAGAGTGCTAGCAGCGGTATTCTGTATATATAAAGCATTCTGTACCCCAAATCCTCAAGATGTTACAAAAAAAGAGAAAACACTACCTTTCTTCAGTGTTTGCAGAAATGAGGCATAGGCATTCATAGAGCTTTGCAGAGTAACTGAAAATTTACCACCAGAATGAAAAACAGAAACCAGGCTTTTTAATCCATTAGTCAGTTATGTGCATTATTTTAAAGCAGCCCTTGGATTTACTCATTTTAGTGTAGGTTGGGTAAAAAGGACCACTAAAGCAGAAATATGCATGGGTTCTACATCTTAAACCAAGACTTTCCTCCTGGAATGGCAATAAGGATACCCTGCAGCCCAAGTTTTTCTATGCAGCCATAAAACCTTCATCCTTTTGAGTGTCCTGCTGGTAGCCAGGATAGCCCTCAGTCCATATTCTACACCCAGAGCATGCTGCAGGAGGGAAAGATAACAAAGGCAGGGACAGAACTCCATCAGGGAAGTCCTTTTGGGCTCCATTTCCATCAGCTCATAAAAGGATCAGCCTGGACCCACATGCTGGGCTCTGCTAAGGCTGCTCCAAGCTGCAGCTCTTCATTTGCAAAAGAAATGACCCATTCATTTCCCTCTGACCTCTGCAGATACTTAAGACTGCTGAGCTCATCTGAAGAGGGCTCCCACCACTATGAGCCAGCATCCTCAAACAGGTGCTCCCAGACAAACCCCTCCACCTTCCCAGGAAAGCTGAACTAAATCAGCTCC
Source organism: Aegithalos caudatus (assembly GCA_013389925.1). NCBI lineage: Eukaryota > Metazoa > Chordata > Aves > Passeriformes > Aegithalidae > Aegithalos > Aegithalos caudatus. The sequence goes on from WEIU01003063.1 coordinate 83,710, forward strand.
AGGAATCCTGAATCAAGGCTCCCAGGAGGCTGTTTGTGTACGGGCTGGGAATGTTCAGCCCTCAACGCACTTGTTTCCTGTTCAGAAAAGCAGAGGCCATATATGAAAAGGAGGTACAGATGAAAGGTGTCAATTTTGTCAAATGCAGTTAAAACATGTAAGTGCACACTCACATGCTTGTATGAGTATACACTTGACAACACAGATTTCTTCCCTGCAACTAGTGACAGCTACAGCTTCTGTTAATGTGTGGTGGCTCAAGCATCCTGAAGTCCCTCTAGACAACTCGGGACTTGTGACTGGCAGTTCTCACCTCTGCAGTAGATTTCCCGACTCAGCTTTATGACCAGAGATGAAAGGTGACAATGCTACTTCAGCAGAGGAATCCCTGTGCTAGTATTGCATCCCAGGAAAAAGACACATCTCTTCAGACTCACCCATTTACCTTGGCATTCATCAAGAATAATTACCAAGAGTATCACAATACATATTGACTTTTGTTCTTAACAGCTCCATTCCAGAGAGATTACTCCATTGCACAGCTAAGGACACAAGGACATTCGGTGGCTGAACTGGGAATTTAGTGCTGGTTTCAAATTCAGAGTCCTGCTCACTGGACTAAGCTCTGGACAGCATTTTTCTGCTTGGCAGAGAAGTGTGTGTTTTCAGGTGTGAAAGAATACTGAGGTCCTCGGATGGAGTCACAGATATATACATCACAGACTAATATCTTTGTCAATAAAAGCAGCATAAAAACCAAGCAAGATAGGTCAGCTCTTCTGTTGGCCTCCAAAGAACACCCAATTATGAGTGAGCATAACCATCTTTAATAAGTAAGCTGTTTTGGAAGTTGAACTGTTTGTTCCAAGTGCCACATAAACAGCTCCTGCTAACTGGCAGAAGAGGCCTGTGAATCAGAGCCTGAAGTCTGATGCAAGAGAAATTTGGGCTTCTCAAGCTGATTTCCCCAGCAGAGAACAACCCTATTAGTTTGAGAAAGTCCCCTGCCTGCTTTCTCTCTGAGTAATTAAGAGTGAAATCCTCCTCTCAGTGACCCCAATGCTCTCAGCCTAGGCTGATTTACACATGAAAGGAACCCTCTGAGGGGCTTTCTCTCTTTCTCATTCACAACCAGGCAGGACCTATAAATAAAACCTTTCTGAAAACAGGAGCTTTCAAAAAGGTCTGTGTATGTGCACAAACGTGTATGAGAGAAAGGGAATGGCTGTGTGCACTCGAGGATGTGTGTTTGCATGCGTATGTGAGGCGTGGGTGAGCGGACTATGCATTCACGCTCCAGCCCTCCTGCAAACCAGTGTACTCAGAAAAGTACATCTGCATGGATGCGGGAGCGTGCCCAGGTGCTGGGGGCACTTCCAGGAGCCAGAGGGCACGTCCAGGCTGGGCATGTCCAGGCTGCTTTCCAGCTAGCACAATTCCAGGGGTTCACCCCAGTCAGCTGAGTCATTCTAGATTTACACGTGGAAAACAACGAGAGCAGATTCAGACCCAATTGTGCATAAGACCAAGCCTGTGATGCACTTTCCCTCCACAAAGCAGTGAAGTACTTGCAGGAAAAACACCAGTGGTTTACACTGCTTTGGCTTTAACGTGGGAGGTAACACAGGATCAGGGCTCAGGGTGTGTTCCTATGGTTTTGACAGAAGATGAGCTTTTTAAACGGTCACATCTTCTCAGCTGTCCAGGAGAGTGAGTAGTATTGCATTTTCCAGGGCTGTCATTGTTCAAACGTAAATTTTAGTTTTCTGGAACATTAAACCCCTCAAAGTTTGAAAAATAAATGGCGAGACAGATGACCTGAAAATGAAGGTCGGGAAACCCAAAGGACTGTACCTTTACAGTAGTGATAAACACAAAAATGCCCAGATATGCATCTGAACTGTCCCTCCCCCACTGTCCTGTTCATCCCTGTAGCTAGGAAGTCAGGCCAGGATCTCTCTCCTTCCCTGAGGCCTACGGAGGACCCTACATAACTTCCAGGAAACTTGGCAGTTAGTGTGACCCTGCCCTAATGCAAAACAGGTGACACGGAGCTCGGAGCCGAGCCAGCACAGACCACAGCGTTTCACAAAGCAGGTTCTGCTCTCTGGGTCTTGGCCCTTGTAAGAGGTGGCTCCTTAAGACCTGGCTACAACGTGATAATTTCAGAACTGCAAATTATTCTAATCCACTACTCCTGATCAGCTGAATCATTTGCTTTGATGAATCTGTGCCTGTGCCATATGCTAATGTCAACAATCGGGATGTAGGTGTGTTAGAACCACGGCAGCTGCTCCACTGCTTGGTGGGAGACTCCAGGGTGTGAGAGGGGGCAGGAGGTGCTGCACCCTGCACCCTCCTGACTTCATCACTGCTAATCGCAGCTCTTGGATCTCTCCCCCAGTCCCCAATTCTTATGCAAACTTTTAGAAGAAGTAGGCAGAAAAAGAGGCACAAAACAGGAGACATAAAGAGTGCAAAGCCTCACAGGAGCGCACAAAGCAGAAAATGTCTCCTGCTCGTTCAAAAGACTCTTCTCAGCTCCTTGCACTAGGCAGGAGTGTGTGAGCAGGGATTCAGAGGCTCCCCTCCCACTGAGATCGCAGCTAAAGCCCTCCCCCAGTTCCCAGGGTCTTCAAATGAAGATTTGCATAGTAGTTCCAGATCATTCCCGAGAGAAGGGACAATGGCTCTCTCAACTCCCTCTTCCCCCCATCCCTCCCTCCCAAAGCTGATAAAGCCCTGGTGAAAAGGGGAACAAAGGATTTACAGATGTCAGAATATTGATTTCTACCGTTCCAGGACTACAGGGAGAAGATGAAGAAACTTTTGCTCCCAGAAACTCTGTGAAGTTTGAGACACAGACGCTATCTCTGCAGCACGAACTCCGCGTTTGTTAAGACTGTATCTGATGGAGGCAATATCGCTAGTCGAGCGGGATGAGCAGGGCCCTGAAAACGCGAAAATGCACGGTGAGATTGCAGCCTGCAGTCGCAGAGAAGGCATTTGTTGTTGGCAGGGCTGGTGAAGGAGAGGCACTTGCGGTGACAGCAGTTTGCCCCCCGGCGGGCCGGGCCCGCATTGCTCCGAGCGCCGCGGTGCCTCCCTCCAGCCCATCCTGACGGCGCTGCTGTCCTGCCTCTCCCTGCACCCACCGCCACAGCTGGGAAAAGGAACAGAAGGGAAGGTGAACGGCAATTCTCTTGATTCACAGTCAGAGCGGAATGGAGGTTCTCAAAACTCACTAGATTTAGGGCCGTTACCTGAAAGACAGAGCTTTCTGCTGCCACAAACATTTCTGTGCACAATCCGTGTAAACCCGAGCTTGCTTCTGCACTACAAACATTCCTTTTCACTGTAGGGCATCAGCTCCACTGAACTCCACGTGTACCAGCTCGCTGCACTCGCTCAAACCGCGCTAAACAGAACAGGGAGGTGGCACAAAGTGTCACATGTCAGTGCTGCACCAGCGGGAGCCTGGTACCGGGCAGCCAAGTGAGGTTACAGCAGTTCTGGCCTGAGCTCCCCCTGTCCCACCACTACCCTGAAACAGCTTTCTCTCAGTGACTGCCTAATACCACTTTATAGACATGCGTACATACATAGATATATGTATCTATTTCCTTTCCCCTCCCTTTTCAGAGCTCAGTCTGTAGCATTTCTGCACTCAGAAAGTTCCTGGGATGCTGGATCTTTTGTAAAAATGAAGTTCCTGAAAATGCAGGATTTAGGCCTGGATTTTGAAAGGTGATAAGCTATTTTCTAAATCAAGCTTTAGGGCCTCAGATAGGTCAGCTGGGGAAAAGCCACCTGAAACCCTTTCTGCAAGGCACAGTAGTGAGTACAAGAGGGGCTTCCCATGCCATGGGTCAATAATTCAGACAGAGCTGCAGAGCCAGAGCTGACTGTTCCCTCATTTTCCACACACCCTTGTAAGAACACGTGTTGTCAGGAGGACTGCAGTCACCACTGATAATAACCATCACATATTGTAGAATTAAACACATTTCATACAACTACATCAAAACATTATTCACAATACTCTTAAAAAATCTAGGTTTCTTTCAATACCTGCCTGTCTTCCCTCAGATAAAAGAAATCATTCTTACGGAGTCTTTTGTGTCTCCCAGCAGTCACTCCTAATTTACATCTGGAGATGTGAATCAGACCCACCAGACTCCTGATACACCTCATACAGAGATCAGTCACAGCTGTTGAGATGATGAAGACTAAGACAGACCCATTTTAAATCAGTGTAACTCAGTGTAATGAGCCTGCTGCCACACTCAGGTTCAGGACAGACTCAAACCCCATTTTCAGTTGCTCTCCAGAAGCCCCTTGGAGCTCCATGGCTGACACAAGGTGCAATTGGGGCAGCTGTGCTGAGTTGCCACTACTGCCTTCCAAAGAACATTTTCCAGACTGTCAGAGGAGTAAAAGTGTCAGGGAGAACTTGGGAGAAGCAAACCTTGGCTGCTTTCACCTCCTGCTGAACACTTGCATGTTGTGTATTGGGGCTGCAGCAGCACTGCTCACAAATCTCTTTTATTTTTGAGAGAATTCTTCCTCAGCCTAGACAGATGTTTGCTTGTTTTACTGAGTCTTTGTTTTCTCTCATTGGTAAACATTAGGTCTGTTGCTTACTTAAAGTCCTTTTTGCTACAAACAAGAGTTTTGTTTATATAGCTCCCAGTACAAATTTGCTTTAGGATACAGAACTTAATCTTAGTTTCATCACTGAAATACTGTACCAAATAATTCTCAGATCTTCTGTTTTCCCCCAAAAAACCCACATGCAAATTCCTTTCAAATTAAAACTCCGTGGAAAGGCAAAATCTCCCTCCAAAGTGGATTTAGCAAAGCAGGTGTGTGCACAGGGTGAGCCCCAGTGGTTTGAGGGCTGTTTTGTACAAATGCATCCTGCCCATGATGACAGAACACTTCTGCAGGTACACACGGTACCACCTGGGAATAACTCCTTTCAGTGTGGAAGTAAAGCTGTCCTTAAAATTATTTATTAAATAATACAAAAGCAAAGTACTGGAAGAGGTAATTGTAATTTAAAAAAAATAGGAAAGAGAAGAACAAAGAAACCAAAGCACTTTTAACAGTTTACAGTGCCCAGATAAAGTAAATAACTGAGCAATATTTTTCTGCCAAGGTGTGTTTCACAACAGCCTTCCAAGGTTCTGGCCATCTTACCATTCTTTTATGCTACAGAGTAAATTGGACACAAGCCCTGTTCCAAGTGAAAATGGGTAAAGAAACCCTGCTCCCCAGCAGCAAACACACCTCCCCACCATCCTACAGCCCTGCCACACTGCAGGCCTTGGTCTTGGCACCAGGGAAGTGACCAATTCCATGGGACCAAGGTGTGCACATGACCAACAAACCTTCCAACAACAACCTTGTCTGGAGTAAAACACAATTCCTTCGTGTCATTCAGAACAGCCCTTACCGCCATCCTTCCCAAAAGCTCTGTTTCTTTGCTTTTTTACTGTTACAGTTTCTATATGCACCACAGAAATCCTCTCATTTTGCTGGGGGGTTTTAAGTGCTGAAAAATGTACTGTCCACCACCTGAAAAATGTACTTCCACAGCTTCTGCCAAAAGTCAAACAGCCAACCATCAGGCTCCAAAAAAGAACTAAAAGAGAACCTTGAGATCTGGTTTGGGTTTTTTTTTTTTGTTTTGTTTTTTTTTTCTGGAGATCTTTTGTTCATTCAAGTGATGTTATTATTTCAGTGGAGTCATCCCAGGAATCCATGTAATTAAAAACATAGAGTGGTAACAGAACTGCACCATTTGAGGGGCCCTTTGACCCCCTCATGCCTGGGACGTCCTCAGCACTCGCCCTGAGCCCACAGCCCCAGGACTTTTCACTCTCTTAACTACTTATCACTCTCTACCTGACAGGAGCTTGTAGGCAGGTGAGGATCGGCCTCTTCTCCCAGGCAATAGCAACAGGACAAGAGGCTCCAGCTGCACCAGGGGAGGTTAAGGTTGGACATCAGGAGTGATTTCTCCACAGAAAGTGTGATCAGACACTGGAGCGGGAGGATCAGACATTGGAATTCCACCTGCCCAGGGAGGTGGTGGAGTCACCGTTCGTGGAGGTGCTTAAGGAAAGACTGGGCATGGCACCGAGTGCCACGGTCCGGCTGACAACGTTCGGTCACAGGACGGACACGATGCTCTCCGAGGTCACCTCCAACCTGAGCGAGCCTGTGTCTATCACCCTGCGCCTGTCACCGCCCTCAGGACGAGCTCCTCCCGCCCCGGCCGGGCTCGCTCCGCCCCAGCACAAGATGGCGC
>WEIU01003063.1:116659-138673 GCA_013389925.1 Aegithalos caudatus
GCCCGGATCCTCGGCCGGCAGCAAAGGCCAGCAACCGCGGTCCGCCTCGGCCGGGCCCGCCGCGGGGGAGTCTAAGCCCAAAGGCGGTAAGAGCTGGGAGGGGGCTCCCCGGGGAGGCAGGGGTGAGCGTGGGGCTGCGGGGACTGGCGGCCTTGTGCCGCCCTTGGGTCAGTGCCGAAGCTGAACTTCGCCTTGTCGGGTTGTTTGTGTCTCAGCGGGGTTTAATAGGCGGCGTCTCAGGTCACTGCCTGTTTTTGGTTTCTTTTCCCATCCTCTTCCGGCTTCGCTCGCTGTTCGGTGGGCTGGGATTCCTAGTCTCCTCTTCCTTTAAGGATTAATGCTTTATCTTCATTAGTATTGGAGTAATCAGCTTGACAGCTAAAGTCCTGGTGCTATAGTAAGAACATCCATTCACCAGTGCCACCGAATAGATCCCCGAACTTTATCTTGTGCCTGTGTTGTTACACCTCCCGAGGGGCTCTGGGATCCGTACTCGGCATTCCCCTTGGAGCACAGCCCCGGTGTTTGAGTGCCCTGCTGTGGGGGAGCTCAGCGTTAGCTGGCTCTTGTTTGCTCATCTGGCAATAAACACAAAGTGTCACACCTGGAATTGCAAACAGCTGGCTCTGCTGACAGAGCAGTTTGTCAGAAGCTGCTGTGGTTCCTGTCATTTCAAGGTAAGACCCAAGCCCACTTAGCTCTCTAAACTTGATTAGGGAGAGAGTGTTCCTGGCAACCTTTTTTTTTTTTTCCCCTAAAACCTAGAAATGAGGCAGTAGCAATTAAATTTGGTGATTTTAGTCCTTGAATTTATGAGGGAGTGTCAACAGGTTGCTACACCACCATTGCTGTACTAATTTCCTTCCTCCTCAGTGGTTTGTTTCAGCTGTATTACTTAAGGCCTCAGAGAAAGCAGCAGTGCTCTCCAGAGTGTTAACAAAATAAATATCTTGGAGGTGTTTGTTGACTCCTCTGTGGACCTTCTAAACATGATCATGTCCTGGGTAGCCAAGTATTACCTGCTCTTCACCTGTATTAATTGACCTTCCACAGGATTGACAGAAGTGGGACATGGGAGGTGATTCATCCACAGCTCCCCAGGTTGTGGTGTAACTGCAATTACAGTAAAATTTTAACTTGGGATTCAAACACTTGGAAGTCTTTTTGAGAACTTTTTCTATCCCTCTTCACTCCAGCTTCTTTTGTAGTGGTGTGTGATGCTCTGTGGTGGGTTGTTCACAGAATACAAAAATCCTTCAGGAAAGGGTTAAGATGATCTGTATGGTATCCCTTAGTGTAGAAGATACAGTCTCTGAACTGAGGAAGGATGTAAAAGGCCTGTTGTTCCAGCCCAGAATCAAAATGTTAAGTGATTTTTGTGGAATGTCACCTTTAACAGGCTTGAAATAATGACACTGGTAGCACAGGAGCAATGGGGAGAGAAATCCTGATGACTGTACTCTTCTACTTCAAAACTTTTAATTAAATCAATGCCAAAACTTTTTAATTTCTCTTTTTTTTTATTTTAAATAAAACAGAGGACAATTTTGTCATGACATAATTCCACTTCAGTGGTACTTATGTTTGAGCTACAGTGGAGAGCAGAGGGATGAGTTGTTTCCTTTACAGAGCATCAAAGAGACTTGGACAAATTAGAATCTCTTTTCATAGGGGTAGATGTTTATATAGGAACATCTTAACTGGAGGGTACTGAAAACTAAAATGAGAATATTCCCTTGGTGAAATTAGGGCAAACAACTGCATAGGAGGCAGCTGGGTAGAAGTGGCTGTGTTTTCATAGCTGTTGAGTGTAGGACACTGGCATGTCACCATATGGAATCTTTTTCTTGAGTTCCTTATCACTGTCCTTGTAGCTGATGTGGTGCACCCCTTTAGGCCAGGTATAGGAGGTATTCTGGAAATCTCACGCCCCTTCTGAAATGGAAGCTAATTTTATGGAGCACAGACCTTGCTCAGATGGTCACTGGGTTAAATCTAGTCAAGCACTTGCCATTTGATGCTTTCCAGTTACCTGCTGTAACTGTCCAGCTGAGGAAGAAATTATATTCCTGAATCCTTATGGTAGCTTCTCTTTCACTGGAAATTGGCTAAATAGAGTACTGTATTCCCTTGTATTTGTGGAAGTTTGATTCCTCCTGTCTTTCAAATTTGGCCTCAGAGACTAAATTAAACTGAAAGTTTCCAATGGAGAAGTTGCTTTATGTTGTATTAGTGTGCTATCAGGAATCACATCCAGTTAGAGTGGAATAAAGTAGCTAAGGCAGCATAGGCTTGTTGGGGTTGTGTGCAGTCCTCCAGAGCTGATGGACAGTGTTATTTGTCACAGACATTGCTGGGCCTTTGTCACACCCAGTGGGAGCCTGCTGGGCTGGGAGAGCTGGGTCACCCCCTGCTCACTGGGATGTTTGCCTTGGCAGCAGCAGCTGTGGCCTCTGTGTGTTTTTATGAAACCACCCTGTGGCTTTAGTGTGATCCAGACCCCTTATGCAATGCTGCTGGCTTCAGCATAGCTCAGCAGAAAAGAGGGGGGGAAAAAAGGTGGAAGGAAGCAGGAATCCTCACCCCAATAGCAAACCAGTATTGCAGATACAAGTGGTTGCCTACAGCTGCCTGTAATGCTGTGAGCTTCATCTCCTCTCTGGATCTTTGGAGAGACAGGTCCTCTAGCAGCAGGAGAAACCACAAATCTCAGGGTTTGCTCCAAAATGCCACAACAGTTTTATTGCTAGTGTTTTAAAATTTTACAAACAGTTTTTTTTTTTAATAAGTTTCTTGGAGTGTGAATGGGTAGATAAATCCACGTAATCTGTATATATATGTATATAGGTTAGATGCAATGAAAACAGCAAAAGGACTAACTGAGGACCTGAATGAAGAATAAGTACCTCACCAGCACTCTGGCTGATGCTAACTCCTAATTTGCCAAGAAAAGCAGCAAGAAAGAGACTACCAAGTCCAAACATACCCTTCTTAAAACTGGGATCTCACAAGAGAGGATGGCAGTGAGAATCTTTCACTTTTCTTTGTTCCTGAGTGCAGCCTGTCCTGTTCTCCTCTTTGTGGGAGTGCTGGCATGGATGATAGAAAGCAGAGAGCTCCCTGACATGTGGCATGCTGGAAAGGTTGGAAGGAATAGCATTGCTTAGATTCAGGGTGAAGGAATGCTGTTCCAATTTACAGGTGCATTCTCCAAGCTCCTGGTTGTCTGCTGACCAATTTTGTTTTTGCTCTGATGGGCCAGGCTTCTACTGAGGTCACTTCTTCTTGTGGTGGTGGGCGTGAAACCACTGGTCTGTAAAATCAGGTTTGAAGCATTGTTAGACAGTTGTAGGGTCCTTTTAAAAAGGCACAAGTGGAGAGTTCTTTCCTATAAAATGTGAGAGTCACTGAAGTGACTCCCAAAGGCTCTAGGAGGTGCCTTAAAAGGTCCTGTAGTATGACAGGAATGTGTGTAAACCATCTGACTGACAAAGTTGGTGGTGAGCAACTCGATTAAAATTTTAAGTGGTAGGAAATTCTTCTGTCAGCTCCAGGGGTGAGCTGTTCCTTGTCCTGGGGTCTTGTAAACACCACTTTAGACTGACTTTTTTTTGTTTCTTTTCCCTATTTGAAGATGGCAGATAAACTGCAAAGTGGTACAGACACAACGTGTGTGCCCCTCTAGTGCATTTGCTGAAATTACAGATTCAAGGGAGTAGTTGAGCTCTAAACTGATAGTTCTGCTCCTGAGTAACTTAAGGAATAGTCCAAACCTCTTCAAAACAACTTAATTTTTTACCAGAGACTCTGAGGTGTTGGTTAATCCTTCTTCCCTACAAACATTCTCAAAAAAGGTCTGTCTAATCATTCAGCCAGGCTTGGTCACACCCTCAGTACTTGGCAGCTTCTGGTGTGTTTTCTCCTGATAACACTCAAGCCATGTCTTTTTAGCCTGATGTGCATTAAAGCACTGCCAGCTCTGCAGGCATGTGTTTGAGTTACACAGCTGTGGTTCTGACAGAGTTGGTTTAATTCTGAATTAAAGGATCAGCCTCCTGAATAGCAGAGTAGATTACCAGTTCTGATGGTGAAGTTTCTCTGCAATATGGGCCTGTCACGTCGTGTGAAAGTAATGCTGGTGTCCTGTTTTAGCTGTAGTTGCAGCTAAAGAAGTCTGACAAATGCAAGAAACATCACAGAACCTGGTCCAGACACCTTTATTACTTAATTTATTCTTAAGTTGGATCCTCTGTAATATACAATAACACATGGACCATCCTGTTCTCAGCTCATCTTTTCTGGGGGACACAGGTGGAAGAAAAAACTTAAAATAACTACAACAAAAGATACTTTATGTGGATGATGCCATTCCAGCTGTTTTAAATGCTTGGGTAGATGGGAAGTGGTGCTGGGAAAGGGAAGAACTGGAAGCACTGGCAATGAAAGTGCCCCCATGAGAAACATGATCCTGAATCACAGGGATTGCCTGCCACGTAAGATTTACGTTAAGGGCTGGGAAGGAAGACTACAAAGTGGGAAAAGGGAAACTAAGAGGCTTTATAAAATGCAACTAGATATTGTGTGAGGTCTTGCTGTTTGTGTAATGTTTACTGAGTATCCAGAGTGACTTTGGGGCTGGCTGGTGTGGATAGATGTTCTGTGAGGCCTGAGGAGTTTTGTTTCTGAGCTTATCACCTCTGCTACAAATAAAACTTGGGCAGGTGGTGGAAGTGCCAGGTTAAGCACCCAGTCTGCTGCCTGTTGTGTCCTTGGGCAACTCTGATCTTGTGTTAAGACTACTAGAAATCCCTTCATAGTATTAGCTCTGTTCTAGCAGTTTGATTTAGCAGCTGTTGAGGAACAGAAAACCCCTCTCAAGAGCTGGACTGATTTTTCTGCTCTTTATTCCTGCAATATTTTGCTTTGTGCTTCACCACTGTGTTGTGTGTTAGGTCAGTGGTGTGCTAAGTAGTTTTTGGCAAACAGTTCTTGTTGCATAGGTTGGTGGACTTAGTACTTAGATCTTAGGTATGTGCCCTGCAAGGCCACAAAGTGTTTGGTTTGTGCTTGGAGATCAATTAGCATTTGTTGGCCTGATGACATAAAAGTATTTTTTAAGCAGAATTAGATCTGATGGGATCTTTTAAGCATGGAGTGCAGAAGTGAGTGAAAAACAGGCAATGGAAGCCTTCAAGAAAAATGCAGGCAGCAGTGTATTTATAAAGTGTGTTTTATGATATAAAATAATAAATATGATATGATAAATTGTGTGTTTTGGGCAAATTAAATGAAAAAAAGAACTAGATGTCAGTTCTTGTTATGGGACATGAAGATGTGGTATGTGTTGTTAATATTTATAACTTAATGTACCAGGCAACACACTAATATATGGTGGTGGCAATTCCAAATCTGGAAAAAAGAAATTCAACTCTTTATAAAAGATAGAGCACAACAAATACAATCTCTTAAACTCTTTGACCAGCTCTTTGGAGAGTGATAGGAATGAAGTGGTTTGGGTTGCTGGGGGGATTTAATGTCCTGATAAACACTCCCCTTAAGATAGTGGCTGAGGTGAGCTCATCTCTGAGGTGAATTTAGCTGGGGTGCAGTACATGGGGCCAACCCTGAGGCTGCTGATCTGATTCCTCTTTTCTTTTCCTTTCAGATGGAAAGAATGCGAGTGGATCCAAACAGCGTTATAATCGTAAAAGAGAAACTTCCTATTCCAAAAATGAGAACTTTTCCTGTCAGTCCCGTCGCTCCAATCCACAGAAAAGCAAAGCTTTTAACAAGATGCCCCCTCAGAGGGGAGGCAGCGGCGGGAGTGGCAAACCTTTTAGCTCTTCTAATGGTGGAAGACGAGATGAGGTGAGAAGTGTAATGCCATGACTCCCAGGCCTCCTTTCTTGGGATGAGAGGATCACCCTGACCTGCCTAGGCAGCTCTGCTGTGTTCAGTTCCTGGGTTGGGAAGGGAGAGAGTCATAAGAGGTGCTGACATCGTTGAGATGCCAGAGGGAGTGTGAGCAGAGCAACTTGGCTGCTACAGAAGAGGAGTGCTCTTTGCTCTGCTCCAAGAAAAAATGCTATCTGAGGAATGGCTGCCAAGACAGGCCATGGACACATCTCGTGACATGGTCCTTTGTGAAGATACAGAGTGACACAATTTCACTGACCTGTTCCTGCTGGCCACACTGTTTTTAGTACAGCCCAGGTGCCATTGGCTGCCTTGCCCACCTGGGCACACCTGGTTCATGTTCAGCTGCTGTTTACCACCACCCCCAGGGCTTTTCCTGATGGGCAGCTTTCCAGCTGCTTTCCCAGGCCTGGAGCATTCCAAGGGGCTGTTGTGACCCAAGTGTAGGGCCTGGCACTTGGTGTTGTTGAACCTCACACCACTGCCTTTGGTCCATCAATCCAGGCTGTCCAGATCCCTCTGCAGAGCCTTCCTATCCTCCAGCAGACCTACATTCCAACCCAGCTTGGTGTCATCTGTGATCATTGATAAAGACATTAAACAGGACTGGCCCAAATGCTGAGCTCTGGGGAGCCCCACTAGTGGGGGCCCAGCTGCATGTCACCCCCTGTCCCTCCACTCCCTGGGCCCAGCCATCCAGACAGGTTTTTTACTTGGAGTGCTGCACTTATCCAGGCCATGGGCAGCCAGTTACTTCAGGAGAATGCCGTGAGAAACTGCCACAGGCTTTTCTAAGGTCCAGGTAGAAAACAGCCACAGCTTTTCCTTCATGCACTGTGTCACCTTGTCATAGGAGGAGATCAGGTTAGTCAGGCAGAACCTGCCTTTCATAACCCCATGTTGGCTGGGCCTGATCCCCTGGTTGTCCTGTACACTCTGTGTGATGGCTTGAAGGACGATCTCCTCCATAACCTTGCCCATCTGGGAGGTCAGATTGACAGGCCTGTAATTCCCCAAATCCTTCTTCCAGCCCTTCTTGTAGGTGTGTCACATTTGCTGACTTCCAGTCAGAGGGACCTCCCAGTTTGCCAGGAGTGCTGGTGAGTGATGATCACTGCTGCCAGCTCCCTCAGTTGCTCTCATCCAGCCCTGTGGACTTGGGGCTGTCTCAGTGGCACAGGAGTCACAATTTCTCTGGGGCTTCATTCTGCTCCTTGTCCCAGCTTTCCAGCTCAGGGGACTTAGGACGACTGGTCAAACTATTACAGGCTGAGGGAAGGAAGGCATTTAGAATCTCAGCCTTTTCCTCACCCTTTGCCACTGTGTTTTCTTCTGCATCCAATAAAGCATGGGGATTTTTTTTTTACCTCTCTTTTTGTAGCTGATGTATTTATGGAAACATCTTTTTGTCTTTTACAGCAGTGGCCAGATTAAGTTCTAGTCAGGCTTTGGCCCTTCACTTCTTTCCCTGCATAACCTCATGGCATTCTTGTTCTGTTCCTGTCCCTTCTTCCTCAGGTCATAAATTCCTTTTTTTCCTGAGTTCTGTTTAAAACTCTCTGTTGAGCCAGGCTGGTCTTCCCTCAATTTTTGGCTCATTTTTTGGCACAAGGGGACAGCATGTTCCTGTGCCTTTAATACTTCTTGAAGAATGTCCAGTCTTTTGGACTCCTTTGCCCTTCAGCACTGCTTCCCAAGGGACTCTGCCAACCAATCTTCTCAACAGGCCAAAGTTTGCCCTCTGAAGATTGATTGTGTCCAGCCACTTCAGGGGTACAAATTTACAGGTGATAGTGGTATTGTGAAAGTAATTGTACTGGCCTTGCTGATTCCAAGGTAAAACCAGACCGAGGCTTTTATGCTGTTGTGGATCTAAATGCTGTGGAGTGTTTGTTGGCTTTAACTGATACTCTGGTTTTTCAGTGTTGGTGGATGAGCAGCACTTCTCACCTAGATCACTGGCTGAACATTCACCTGCTGCCTCTGTTCAATTCTGATTCATTGATCCATTATATGAAAACAAAACAAGTACAGCCTGTGCAAATAGTAATCAGGCTTGTATTACTATCTAAAAGAGTACTGTCAGGATTTGAACAACTTCTTGACAGTATTTTGCCGGCTTTTACTTGTCTCTGTGGTTGTTTCACCTCTCCTCCTTTTGCTCAGTGTGGGGTAAGACCACTGAGTTCTGACTTTCAGGTTCTTCTGCCTTCCTAATGCTGCACTACTTGATTTGGGAATGGGAGAAGGTGAGTGAGTAGATGATGCATGTTCTGTGTGCTATCACTGATGGAGCCTGGATGTCCACTTGTACTGATTTGCTGTACTTTTAATTATACCTTTACTGTAAACTCCAGCAATTTCTAACAAAAGCTGTTCTCTCTTAGGTAGCAGAGGCTCAACGGGCAGAGTTCAGCCCTGCCCAGTTCTCTGGTCCCAAGAAGATTAATCTGAACCACTTACTGAACTTCACCTTTGAACCCCGTGGCCAAGCAGGACATTTTGATGGGAATGGACATGGCAACTGGGGGAAAAGGAACAAGTGGGGACATAAACCATTCAACAAGGAGCTCTTCCTGCAGGCCAAGTGAGTGGGAGATCCATGGGGCTCTTAGACCACTGCAGAAACATGGAGCTGTAAGGGGTCTCCAGCCAGGGGATTGTATTTGGGCTTGACTAACTGTACTAGTCTTTTCTAGGGTGAAATTAACTTTCTGTAGTGTTTTTAGAGGTAATGACTATATTTTAAAAGGATGCTGTCTTCACCTGTTTGCAAGGTATCTGATGGAGTGAGTCCTTTAGATACAAACAAAAATCTTCTGCTCAAATTTTCAAGCATGGCTTTGAGACATGACTCCTATTTGGGAATATCTGTATAGTTCCTTATAGAAGATGATTGTTTTTTCCAAGAGTTGGTTTGTTGAGATGGATAGCAGTTGCTAGATGAAAGCTAATATGAATTTTTTAAGTCCCAAAAGCAATTACTTCTATGGGTCTTAGTTCTTAAAATGCTGATTATTTTGCAGGCCCCAAAGTATGTAGTCTAACCCAAATGATGATCAATACAGTAACCTAACAGCAGAATTCCTTTTTGACTGGAAATTTCCCCAGAACTTGAAGTGTGTTCAGGACATCCTATCTCTGATAATATTAAAGATAAAAAGTATTTTCAGCATTGATGCTTTTGATTTCTCCGTAATGTTTTGTGGCTTATTGTGAAGTCTATTTGCAGGAACCCCAGTAGTTCTAGTTTTTGAGACAATATCTTTCCCCTTGTGGATTCCTTGTTTTTTAATAGATCCCCATTGCAGCTGTTTTTTACATGTTTCTGGAAAACCAGTCTGCCTGGCTCATTTTGTACTTACTCTGTGATGTTGTCTAACTGAAATTAGACACACCTGTATCCTGAACATCTGGTGGTGAACTGAACTCTTGATTCCTTGTTGATAGAAGTTACTGACTGCATCCAGCAGTTTTCTGCTGGACAAAGAAGAAGCTCAGAGAATCCTTATAGGATAGTTCTCAAAAAGTTTTTAGAAACAACTGAGTGGATCATCTGTCTCTTTGCCTTTCCCCAGCTGCCAGTTTGTTGTCTCTGAAGAACAGGACTACACAGTCCACTTTGCTGATCCAGATACCTTGGTCAACTGGGACTTTGTGGAGCAAGTGGTCAGTTGTGATGGGCTAGATATTTTTTTTTCCTTCTTAAGAACCTCAACCTGTCTTTAACTACTTCTTTCCCTATGTGATGTTACATAAAACTCAGCTGTTTTTGAGTTGAGGCCTTTTCTGTCACTCCCACAATACTGGGAAAGATCTGTCATGGAATATATTATGAAATACTTTCATGACAGGAAAAGAGAAGTGCTAAAATCTATTAGGAAAATTAGCAGCTTCTTCTTGCTTTCGCAGATGGGAGCTCATCAAAAATAGTATCTGACATTCTGTAGACAGAGTCCTTGTGATCGAGATATTAACAGAAAACTTGGGCATGAGTCCATGGAACAGGACTAGAGTGTAGAATTTTGAAGAATTATTCTGTGCATAGGTGGCCTATCTTGCCTAGCAACAAAATGGAAAATCTCTTGAGAATTGTGGTCAGAAGCTTTGGGTTGCTTCAAGCAGAAATTTATATCTGCCAAGACTGTCTGGTGCATGGTGTAGGTGGAGAGGAGGTAGGCTTACTGTTACCTGTCACTACAAGAGAGCTGAAAAAATCTAGGTGCTTGCTTGGCAGTTGTGTCTCTGCCACACAGAGATGCTACCAAAGTGTCTGGCTAGACCTAGCATGTTCGTGGAAGTGGGTAAGTTCAGTCTCGCAGTTACACAGGGCTGCACAGGTCTGCTTGTGGGAGAGGCCACTGAGCTCGCTCACCATCTTCTCACTGTCTGAATTCTCATTATGAGGATGCTGCTGATGCTTAAAGATGATGAATATGTGAGGGGAAATATGAGAAGACTCACTTTTTAATGTCATTAGAGTAGATGTAAGATACAAGAAATAAGATGGGTTGCTTAGAAGGTTATTCTGTGTGCAGTCTGAAGGTGTTAGTTCACAGTGCACTAATTTCTTGGTAAATAAACAGAGCCTAAAGAGCTGGAAGATAATATGTTAGAGTAGATCTTACTGGTGGCTTATTCTGGATCCCAGGAACCGATTCCTGAGTCTGAAACTTGTCCTGTTGTCCTCCTGTGCCATTTCAGCGAATCTGTAGCCATGAAGTGCCCTCTTGCCCCATTTGTCTGTACCCACCAACTGCTGCCAAGATCACCCGCTGTGGGCACATCTTCTGCTGGGCATGTATCCTTCACTATCTCTCCTTGAGTGAGAAGACCTGGAGTAAGTGTCCTATTTGTTATGGCTCTGTCCATAAGAAGGATCTCAAGAGGTGAGACAACGTTAATTAAATCATGCATCTTTTTGGAATGCTATTTTTACACTGCTAACCTCCTCCGTACATTGCAGCGTTGTTGCTATGGAAACACGTCAATATGCAATTGGTGATACCATTACAATGCAACTTATGAGAAGAGAGAAAGGTGTTCTGGTAGCACTGCCCAAATCCCAGTGGATGAACGTGGTTCAGCCTGTTTACATCAGAGGTGAGTGTATCTGAATCCTGGTGGCTGGAGTACTGTTCCTGACTGTGACCATTTCAATGCCATGCTGTCATCTTAAAACACCAGACTGCAAAACATGGGGCTTGGCAGCAAAAAAGCTTAATGACCACATATTAACAGTAAACTTTCTACTCACACTGTTTTTCTGTAAAGGCTCAACTTGTGTGCTGTGTCCCTTCAAGTGACTGAACTGCAGACTCTTGGCTTTGCAGTCACTATTTACATATTTTGATGTGTCCTTTGTATCCTGCAGTCATGGGTGTGACTCTTACTGCTTTTATTGGCTCTTTGGTGTCCTTAACTTTTTTCCTCCTGACTCATTATACAGCTTCACAAAAATAACTGTCTCTGTGTCTAAACTATTTCAAGGCTGTAATCTTCAACAAGGTTTTCATCATCTTCACTTATCTGCTGAAGTCAGTGAATGCTATGGGGAAATAATCAAAATTATTGCAAACCTATTCCAAACATCTGTTGCCTGACATCTTCAGTTTTCTCCAGTCAAGAGTGTGACTAACTCATCATCATCTTATCTGTTAGTATCGCAAAAATTTTGTGACTAAAGAAATAATTTTACTGAACATTGGTGCTTTGTGGGCTGTCTTGGCTCACTTCATTTTGCAGTCACATTTAGGAAAGGCTGCATGCATTTAAACTCCCTGGAAAAAGTCAAGTCTTCTAACGTGTGAGGGATATCCAGCATGCAGGCTGTGGTCTTACATGTTTCTCACTATTTCAAACTTGGGGGACTTTAAGTCCTTTCATAAAACAAACAAAAGGAAAAATATAGAATCTGAGAAATTCACAATTAACTTGGTATCTATAGACAAGGTTGGACCCTTGGGGAGCAGTGAATACAGGGGTTGTGTTAATATGCTGTGGTTGCTGTAAAGTAACAGCAAGGCTCACCTTTTGATAAATTGCAGTTCTTTAGCTTACTGTTTCTGCTGTGCTTGTAAAAAAAAAACAAAAACAAAACTCATGAGAATGTTTTGTATGGATTTTTAATACATATGGGCTTAAGAACTAGTTTGAGCCAAACCAGGGTGAGTGGCTTTGCAGAAATTTCCAGCAGTATTTTTGAGGAAAGAGGAAGAAGCTGCAGACTGCATTGTTTCAGGAAGCTTTGACAGCCTCAAGTCTTCCCAAAGGTGATGCTCCTACAGTGTAGAAGTTTAGGCTTCATTTTTACTGATGTGTAGCAACTCAGTGGTGAAGTGGCAGATGAACTGCTGTGTGGGGGAGATAGGTGTCAGAGCAGCTGTGTGACACCAGCTTGTGATACAATGGTAATTTGTGGAGTCTGCATCAAACTCTTGCTGAGTGTTGTCTGCCCTGGGGGATTAACTCACAAAAGTGAGTAGTAACAGGACTTCAGAAGAAGCAGCAGTCCAAACTGGTGGCTCTGTGTGCAGATATTAATGATTTGGTGCTCCTTCTGTGCAGATGACCAGCACAGTCAGTATTCAAAGCTGCTTCTGGCATCCAGGGAGCAGGTCTTGCAGCTGGTGATCCTGGAGGAGAAAGCGGCATTACTGAAACAGTATGAGGAAGAAAAACACACCCCAGAAGCCTGTTTCATTGAGGCAGCTATCCAGGAGCTGAAGGTAACAACCTCCTGGGAGGCTTTTAGTAGCTTTATTTTTGTGAGTGTGCTGAGTGTCCTTGTTCTGCTGCATGGATGGTTGTGTGTGATTACTCTGGTCTCTAGCAAGTTGCTGGTGTTTGCTGCTAGAGTAGCGTTATGCACCTTGGAGGGGACTGTAGCCGTGAGGCCCCAGGTATCTGATGTGGTGTTCAGAATAACACAGCAGAATGGTTTTTATGGCATGGTATCCAGTAAAGGAATGCCAGGGGAAGGCTAAAAATAACTATGGGGGTGGTCTCTTGGCTTAAATGGCAAATTGAAACTTGATCCCTTTGGATGATCTGCAGGAGCGAGAAACAGCACTCTCTGCTGACCAGGATAAAAACAATGGCATTGCTGGAATAAGTGCAGCTGTGGAAGAATTGGTCCTAGAAAGCTCCAAAGCTGTGGAACCTGCTGTTTCCCAAGAGAAAAAGGTGGGTGACAAATCTGCTCTGGCATATCCATGTTAACACTTAATTCTGGCGCTTCACACTGCAGTGTGCAGTGAACTCGTGCCAAAGATTTTCGCAGAGATGATAATGTTGGAAGTAGGTGGTGTGGTACTAACTCTATCCTCTCTGCTGTGGTAGTGTGATGTGGAATATCTCTCTGCATTTGATGAGGAGCTTGTGGAGCCTTCCTCTGACCTGGCAAGTTCCTTTTCACCTCCTCTGGAAGTAGAAGAGGCAGTGCTGGATGAGGATGAAGTACCTGAGGTGGACACTGTAGGAGAACCTGTTACGAACACTGTAGAGGAACCAAATCCAGCTGAAACAAGCTGCCAAGAATCTAAAGATACAGTTAGCAGTGGACATCTTGGCAACTCTCCTTTTTACTATTTCTATCAAGGTCAGTGCAATGAAATTCTGGAATCACGGGAGCAGAGATGCCTCCTTTGAGACCCTCCTTGAACAATGTGTTTGTCACTTCATTAGATGCAGCTAACCCCTCTGAGATAAAAGTCCCACAGGAACTCAGAAAGGAGCTTTAATTTTATTAGTGGAGGATGTCCTGAGGTGGGGAGAAGGGTACTGGAAATGAACAGGCACAGAAGGAGTGATGATGTCTTGCCTTTCAGCGGAGGATGGGCAGTGCATGTACCTTCACCCCGTGAACGTTCGATGCCTTGTGCGTGAATATGGCAGCCTGGAGAAGAGTCCAGAGAAGATAACTGCAGCTGTAGTGGAGATAACTGGCTACTCCATGACAGAGGTAGTTATTTTATCTTCTTACTAATTAAAGGCCTTGTTTTAGCAGATTGGTCATTGTAGAGGAGACTTGATTCTCTTCAGTAGTAAAAAATAAGAAGTGTGAATGGGTAGGGATGCTAATCTGTGAAGGATATTTTTGCAAGGTGCTGGACCTTATGTTGCCTTTGATAAGTAGGCTGCACTATAGTTTGGTGGGTTTTGGTTTTTTTTTTCCTAGAAGGTCCAGTACAAAAATAATTGTGTTTCAAGTCTGGTATTGCAGAATTTTATTCCAGTGATATGAGTGAGAAGGGAGGAAGGACAGTGAGCTGGAGTAACTGCATCCAAGTCTGATTATGATGTAGCTGATGGAGATCTTGGAACATTTGATTCTGACTCAGGGCATCCGTCATGTGTTTCTAGTTTCTAAAGTAACTATTGTGTCACTGGTGCTATTTTTTTTTCCATTTGATTTGATGAATGTTGTGCATTCTATTTCTATTCATCACCATGGCTGCCTGTAGTCCTTGTGGTGACATATCACTCTCTTTATCAGGACATAAGACAGCGTCATCGCTACCTCTGTCACTTGCCCCTCACCTGTGAGTTCAGCATTTGTGAACTGGCTCTGAAGCCCCCTGTCATCTCTAAGGAGACTTTGGAGCTGTTTTCAGGTTTGTACTACTTTGCTTATAGGTTCTACCATGAAGGGGAAGTTGTTCTTATCTCTTTAATGAAGCTTTACTCCTCTTGCACCAACTATCTGACTGCTAGACAGAACAGCCCAATGTTTTGTAGACAGCAATTACAAAAAGAATTAAAAAATCCCAACTGCTTGGAAGAGCATATGTTGTTTGTAAGCATATGTTGTTACTAATGTGTTACAAGGTTGTTCTCAGAGCTGGAGGAAACCTTGCCAGAGCATTGGTGTGGGTTTTTTTGATATCCAGTGTTGTGCATTGCTCCTAGATGACCTTGAAAAGAGGAAACGTCTACGGCAGAAGAAAGCTCGCGATGAACGACGGCGCGAACGCAGAATTGAGATAGAAGAAAACAAGAAACAGGGCAAATGTAAGTTCTGGTGGCACATAACTGGTGGATTTTCAGTCATACTTGGTTGCTGAGTTGATTGCTTGAGCTATAGGATGAACTCTGAGGCCTGTAGTTTGTAGTGTGTACTTAGAACAAGATTACAAAGTATTAGGAACAATGTCTGTATGATGAAAAACATAAGCTGTTTTAGTCAGGATGTTAAGTGATGTTATGCAATTGCTGCATACTTGTGCATTTTGGGAGAGATGGAGGGCATTCAAGGGCACAGCTATCTCCATGGTGTACATAGCTCTCTGCTTTTATAGTAATCACGATGTAAAGTAGAAAGTGAAGAAGGCAAAAAAAGGCCTAGAAACTGCTTCCATCCAGCAGCAGGGCTCGTACTGGTCTCCAAATAGAGGGTGGAAAGAAATGAATTGGCACCTCCTAGACTCCTGAAATGACTTGCATATTGACAGTCCTCCCCCACATTGTGTAGTGCTTTAATTTAAAATCTCTTTCTAGATCCAGAGGTCCATATTGCTCTAGAGAATCTGCAGCAGTTCCCTGCTTTTACTTCTTGCTCTGGAGAAACTGCCAGCACTGATCATCAGGGCTTCTGTCAGTCTCCTCTTGGCAGAAGCCCTGTGTTTCGGACAGGTGAGCATCTGGAAAAACACATACATTTAACTCTTGATCATTCTTTTGGGATCTAGCACTCAGGTCATCATGCTAAACTTTCTCAATTCTGATCAAAGACAGCTTCTTTTCAGAGGAGCTCTGGCTGCCCTGTCCTTCAAAGCGTTCAAGGCAAAGGTGGCTGGGGCTTTTGATCAGTGTAGTGGTGTAGTGAAAGGTGTGCCTGCCCACGGCAGGGATTGGATTGAGAGGGTCTTCAAGTCCTTTCCAACCCAAAACATTCTATGATTCTTTCCTAGACTGCCTATGAGATAATACACAGAGGGCAGACATGGCTAAGAAACACTCTGTTCCTTTGTCTGCTTTTTACTGCCTGTCTTGACAATGTGAGATCTGCACTGTAGTTACCTCATCTTTTACATGAGGCAGAAGAAAGGAAACAATTGCTCCAAAAAGGGAAGAAAATTGTGCTTGTCAGGAAAATACTACTGGCATTTTTTCCTATCATCTCCATCTTTCCCAACACATTATTCTAAAATAAACCCAACAAAAAGTCCCCCCACCCCAGCTTCCCAAAATAAGTAAACAAAACCCCTCAAAAAAAAAAAAAAAAAAAAAGAAAACCACACGCAAACTTCAATTTCCCTTAAATAAAAAGATTGAGAAAATTTGAGAAATCCCACTCTGTGACTGATGGACAGAACCAATGAGATCAAAATTATTAATTACATAGGATAATGAAACTTTATTTCTGTTACATCCTGATAAGCAGCATAGTGACTGCCTTGGCCAAATGCAGCTGCCTTTAATTCTCAGTTCCTTTCTTTGCAGAGTCTATTCCAACTCCGCTGTCACCTGCTGCCAGCCAAGTCAGCCCATTGCTCTGTGGAAGCTTGGAAGAAGAGTCTCCCTTCCCTTCCTTTGCCCAGGTAAACCATGTAGCTGAGTGAGTCTTGTCAGAATTACCTGTGTCTTAGTTGGGGATTAGGCTGAGACTACAATTACTTCCCTTCTAATACAATGTGGGGTAAATCTTTGGGAGACATCATAAGGTTTGAATGCTGGAAGGGGTTTCTAGATTTTCTTGCCACTTAGGGGGTCTGCAGGATTGTTCAGGTATGTGGAATTTAATCATATCCTACAACTTCTTTTGATAGATGTTGAGAGTTGGGAAGGCAAAACCAGAAACATGGCCTAAACCTGCTCCAAAGACAAGAGGTAAGAAAATTTGGTATTATTAGTACTTTGGGTTCTTTAACATGAGTCTAAATGTGAGAAGTCCTGTAATTTCAAAAGAAAGATCTGGCCTCTGGAGGGGATTTGTGTGGTGAAAGTTTTATACAGCCTTCTGCACATCCTTCCCTCTTTCAGATGAGAACACTCTGGCACTCCCAGTGCCTGGAGATAGTGATGGAGAAAGTGACAGCTCTGACCGGATACCTGTGCCCAGCTTCCAGAATTCCTTCAGCCAAGCTATTGAGGCAGCCCTCCTGAAACTGGACAAGCCGTCCACAGCTGATCATTTGTCAGGTAAAAAGCAGGGGGAAAGACAGGAAAACTTCCTGAAGTGAAGAAATTGAATATTTCCCCTTCTTCCTCTGGGAGAAGTGAGAGCAGTAATTTTGGGGACCAAAAATTGGCCAGAGAACAGTTCTGAAAATTGTCAGGTTGTGGTTTCTGAACAGCTTGACTAGGACTTCTGTCAGCTTAAAGCAGCCTCTTAATGGGAGCTGAGATCTCCAACTAGCAAAGAATCCTGTTAGGACAAAGATGGCTTTTGCCAATTGTGTTGGCCATGTCTCTGCTGGAATCTAAATTAAGCTTTATCTTAAGGAAGTTCAGGGTATACATTTCTCTGCTGAACTACCACTTCAGTTTGACCAAAATGTCGAGGTAACTGCTAGCTGATGTTTTATCTCAGAGAATGTGAAACAAATTGAGGTGAACCTAAACCTGGTGCTGGCTGGTGAAGTTTATTTTTAATGCTCAGTTCTGATGTTTAACTGGCTTCTGTTTGGAGACTGTACTGGATGATGGAGAGAGTTGGATGGGAGGGCCTGGGAATTTCAGTGAAGTGTCTGCTCCAGCTGTGGTTTTTTTGGACATCCATGAAAGTGATCCTTGCTGGAAAGGCAAACTGCTGGATGCTGCAGGATCCAGGATCTGCTGTCTGGTCTTAGGATCTGCTGTTACAACAGCAACTTTACAATAATTTAGACATGTTTATAGTTGTGTTTCAGGTGTGGAATCTCCCTTAGTTCATCTGCAGTAGGGTTTTTTTTTGTTAAACTACCTGGTGTTCAGTGAATTGAACACCATTATGGATCTGTAGAAGCCACTTAAGCCAGGGAAGACAATTTATCATTTGTGTGTGATGTTCCTGTTCCATGACAAAAATGACAGTATTATTTTAATTCTTCACAGAGGAAAAGGGAGGCAAGAAAAGAAAGAAACAGAAGCAGAAGCTATTGTTCAGCACCTCTGTTGTTCACACAAAGTGATTCTGCTATTCAAGAGAAGTTTCCTCTCCTGGTTTTCTTTTAATTTTGCTTTGTTTTGCTGCTATAGTTTAAGTATTTAAATTTGAACAGCCTAAACTTGTGTTTCCAGGACTTCTAGGGGCTTCAGGAGGAAACCATGACAATATATGTTAAAGTAATGTTTTGATTCCAACTGCTTAATGAATTTATGCTGAAACAAAGTTTTGGAAGTAACAACCCAGAGACAAATTTGCCAAGGCTTCTACTTGCTGAGTCAGTCCTTTGGGCTTGATAAGCAGTGTGAAGGTCCTTATGGCTGTGTGGCACTGCCAAAGTACTGCAATATTACCCAAGAGAAAAGGCAGAGAGCCTTTATTTTCTTGTAATTATTCACAGGCAGAAGTCCATCTGACTGACAGCAGTGCTGTTGCAGCAAAGCTGTCAAACTGCTCTCGAAACTGGTTTTGGCTGCACTGGAAACAGGCAAAAGAGCTTACTGGCTTTAGATTGTTAGCTGCTATATCTGTTCTTTTTCTAAAGAGCAAGAATTCCTCCTGTTCTCCTGGCTTGGAATGATACAAAGCTGAGGTGAGTGTAAAGCAGAACTTGGCTACTTGGTTTTAAAGTGGCTTGACGATTTGTGTATTTCAAAATGGCACTAGTGGTAGAAGGAACCTCCTGACTTCTCTCAGTTGTTCAGGTCTGTTTTAATGTCGGTGAGTGAGGCTGCTAATTTTTGTTTGTTTGTTTTTTGCCAGCCATGGGCTACACATTATTTTTCACCTGATCATCTAGAATACACACTCCCCTCTAGGGCTCCTGGTAACCCACTGAATGATGGTTTGACACTGGCTGCTCTTGAGTTGGAAGAACAATTGATAGCTGAAGTCTCTAGATAACTTTCATACCCTAGCAAGAAACTGGGGTCTCTTGTACTGGGATAAGAGCCTGTATCTGCTTGGTTCTGGGATTTAAGTTGATCTGTGCTACGAACATGTCTCTTCTGGACCCCTCCCTGCTCTTTCTTTGAGTGGTCACATTCTGCACTGCTTGTGGTTTGATTTGAGCTAATGAGTTAAGTGGTGTGGATTTTGTTGAATAAAATGAATTTTAGGTGTAACGTACCAGTCAAGGCCAACAGTTGCAATAAATCATACGCACATGCACTTACAGAACTGCACCCTTCTTCAGCTGTAGCTGAACTGTCAGAGCAGAATGGAGCCCTAGAACACTGCACAGATTCAAATTTTACCTTCCTGCTGGCAGAATTAATTGCAGGGTGCTGGTACCAAGTACAACTGAACTTAGGGAGGGAGACTGACTGACGGTATTCTGTTGTCTTCAGCCCGCGTGGCACAGGCTTCAGTGTGCTCTGTGACAGTGATCTGAGCAAGGAAGTGTGTCTGAGGCACCTGGAGTGAGGTATTCCAACACCACTGGCAGTCATGGTGCTGCATGTCAGTAAATGGGTGCTCGATTTCAGAGCAACAGGCTCCACCTGCATGCCTCATGGGAGGCTGGTACCAAAGAGTCCATCACATGTGGCTGTAAACCAGAAAGAACAGGAGAGGGGGGAGGTAAAGAATACTTCTAACTGCTACAGGAGGATAGAGGAAATGCCTGCAAAACATTCTTTGAAAGCAGCTTGACTTCACGCTTGGTCACAGCTAACCCCACTCAGTGGAAAGACAGTACAGCTTGTCAGGGGACTGCAAAGAAACTAAGACAAGATGCCTGAAAGTGGTAACACTCTTGTTGTCAATACTTTAACTGCATATGGGAAAACAATTGGTGAGGGCAGAGAGGACAACTGTGTTTACAGCAAGTAATTTTAAGCTATGGAACAGGAGTAACTACTTAAATGTCTAACAAGTATCTGTTGTGTTCTATTATCTCTGCACATTTATAGTCTACTTTTCTTTGCATTGGGAAGAGAGAATAGCTGGAGCTGGTGTAACTCACCTCCACATGTCACAGGCACTAGGATAAGGGAAGTGATGCAAGGCAGGCTGTCCCTGCTGCAGGGGCAGTCCCCACAGGGACAGCATCTTCAGTTGTATCTTGTTTTCCTATGGATTCGAGATAATACCAGCAACGCTACTTTCCTGTAACTGATTGGTGTAAACTTAATAAATATCTAAGCAGTACTTGTACTGATGAGTTTTATAATGGGGGGATGGAGTTGAGCCTTGCAGCTCTGCCATACATTCCATGTACTCTCTGCTCCTGTGAACACAACTGGTGCTTTTCTCACTCAGAGCAGGGGGATAGCCCTGGGGCAAACAGTGCACTTCAAGATAAGGTAAAAAGCAGATGTTAATGCTTTTTAGTATGCTGAAGGAGAATAACTACATTCCTTGTCTGTGCCAACTGCCTAGAGCTCCCTTCTACCTCAGCATGAAGAACACATTGAGCTGCTACACTCCTCAGGAGTGCAAGTGGCTTTGACTCCTGGCGTGAAATAGGCAAGTAGCCTACTTAAGTGAAATCATGTTTTATTATTTTTTTTTTAAATTTAAGAACATTTGGAATGGGGAATGAAGTCTAAATATGAGCAAATGCTTTTCCTGTCCCCTGCACTGCTTAACACTGAAGATAACCGGTCACTTCTTGATTAAATAAGCACAGAATGGAGGTGAACAGTAACAAGTGACATTCAGTCTGTCTCTGTGCCATCATCCTCTTCCTCATCTCCACTTTGAGACTGCTCTTCTGTAAGGGAACAGCTCAACAACGACTTCTGTATACATTGTCTTTCCTCTGCAATAAAGAAAGCAATAGAGGGTTACTTGATCTCTTCACATAAACTGGACTATCTTCTGCTTCCAAAGACACAAACATTTCTCAGGCTAAGAATTCAGAGGTAGCCTACAAAAACCGCAGGAACTGAGGCTACATTTTAGGAAAATGGCTGGAGAAACTCACCTTCATTTGTGCAGTTTTGCAACAACCTCAGCAGCTGTGTTCTGTTATACTGAATCAGAAATTTTTGACAAGTTCTTACGGTACCTGTGGAAGTCACAAGAACATCTTGTAACAATCTACACAACCAAATGTTTTCAAAGCTGCTCCTGTATTTCCCAAAGAACATTGTAGCAAGTGCCAAATGCCCCAGGAAAAAAGGTTGTTAATGCAAATGGTATGAAGGGGCTGTGGACTTAATTTCTCCACTGCTGAGGTTAAGTGGTGGAGTAATAATTTCTAACATGCAGTGCCTGTTAGTTCCCCTGGCAGTTAATTTTCACAATACAGAAGATATTATAATTTGAAAATATATTTTAAAATAATGTAACATTGTATTTGCTGCTCTAGTTTTGTGATAAATGTAATGAAGCCTCAAGCAAAATTAACGAGGCTTTCAAAAAAACTGCTGGTGCCTGTTTCTTATTTAGATCTGCTGCAAGCAGTCGCTGTTAGTAACACACGAGGAACGTGTGTCGCACACAGAGCAGCAGCACGGGGTCGTGGCAGGTCTGATTAAATCTCTATCCTCCCCTCCGGGGGCTCCTGACCTCCGACGTGCAGGGTGTTGAGGAAGCAGGGGTAGCGCTGGGCGCGGCTCTCCAGGTGCCGCACGAAGGGCAGCGCGGAGCACAGCAGCCGGTACGAGTCCTTGCGGCACCGCAGCAGCACCGTCCCGGTGTAGGCGTTCAGGTACTTCACTGCGGGGGACACACGCAGGGTGAGCGGACCCGGAGGGACCCCGCACCCCCGGGGCCGCCCGTCTCGCCCGCACCTGTGAAGGAGATGGAGCAGCACGCCAGGCCGTAGTCCCCGTGCACCCGTGCGATGGCGTCTCTGACGGCGAGGCCCAGCGCGCGGTCCTCGATGCACTGGCGGCACCGCGGGTCATCCGAGACCACCTCGCAGAGCACGTACCTGCGGGACAGAGCGGCGTGAGCGGCGGGGACCGGCCCGGACACCGCAGCGGCGCCTCCCGCCCGCCTCACCTGTTCTTGAACCGCACCATGGCGGCGGCGGCGCGCGGCACGGACGGACGGCGTGC
>WEIU01003063.1:139668-167015 GCA_013389925.1 Aegithalos caudatus
CGGCCCGGCCTGAGGGGGCGGTGAGGGGGCGGCGGGAGCGCGGGCTCTGCCCGAGGTCGGATGCTTCGCCTTTAGTGCCTTCGGCTGCGTTGCACCGACCCTCCCCGGCCAAGACCGCCTTGTCTTGTGCCTAAAAAGTCTAAGTGAGGGAAACGGGACGTCTCCGTGTGATGGGAGCCGCGGGAAGTCCGGAGGAGGCGGGCCAGTACCTGCCCCTCGAAGGCCTCAGCAGAACATCCAGAGCCTCCCCGGTGCTCCTGGAAGGGCTCTGTCCACCTCAGAAAACTGCTTCAGTATTTGTAGCTTCTCAGGCTCCAGGTATCGGGGGTTTGGGGATATGTGCTAATTAATGACAACAGCTAAGGAAATTGTGGAACAGAGGTACTTCCTGTAATAATTTCTGTAGTGGTGTCCCAAACTGTGACGTGTGACAAGGTCGAGGAAGCAGGGAGGGCTCTTTGAAACGATCTGGTAAGAGTATAAACTGAGGAAAGGGGAATGGAGGGAATAAAGGAAAAGAATGTGAGATGGGAGAAAGAGGTTCTTGGAGCCAAGTCACATAGGAGTGCTGAGACACTGTAGATTAAGTGGGAACTCATTGCTAATTCAGAGTGGAAACATCTTTAATGACCTTCATTCTATACACAAAAAACAATGATAAACCCAGTGGAAATCCTGTCCTAAGTGATAAACTTCTGCCCTCTGAAACAGATGCCTGTTCTCTCCCTTTGGCTGTTAATGCTTCTCCTTCACCTGTGATCACGCTTTTGAGTAGTGTTTTTCTCTAAGAACTGCAAAACAAGAGTTTCCCGGGGAGGAAAAAAGCACAAAGCCAAATATGAGCTTCTAAAAGACGTTTTCTCTTGGGCTGTGATCAGAGGGACTGGGGGCAGTTTGGAAGCTAATGCAGATAGAAGCATTTTCTCAATGAGAGGACTGCATTGCATTGATCTTTGCCGTATTGCTCTGTGTTTTAGTATCCAAATGGGGATCTCACTGTCATCTGTTCCACTTGTCAATACAATGAGCTCCTAGGTGATAAGCTAGTCGCACATTTTTGAACAATATTAAAGTCCATGAAGATTCCCATTGATTTTCTTTGTGGGGTGAGGTTCCAGCTTAGGCTTACAGTGTGCCTGCCAGGTACGTTTCCCTGCTGCCCCTGTGTTTGTGGTGGCATCCCCCATCCTGCCTTCTGACAGGGCTCGGGTTGCCCTGTGCTGCTCAGGTTGCTTTTATCCATCCCCTCCTTTATCTCCTTCTTGCAGAGGCACGCTGGGCTCTGACAAGCAGAGCATGTGAGTGCACTCTGCCCTGTAATCCAATAGGACATGTGCACTGTGCATGCTACAGGCTGGGCCCTGTGTACAGCACAGGCCTCTGTTTTCGGTCCAGAAGGCTGATGAGGAGAGACACGGTGCAGAGAGCAGTGTTGTGAGATAGCCCCGTGCTGCTTCATTTCATGTAGGGTATTGCCTCAGCTCCCTGTTGTTGGTTTGGAGGATGCACAGAGCAGACCTGAGTCACCACAGTTCCCTGCACAGTCACTGTCTGTGTTAGTACGAGGTGTGCAAGTCCAGTCAGGCATCCTGGTGTGCTGAGCTGACAGCACAGGACTAAAAGGTTACAACATCTTCACATTTGTTTTCCCACCTCTTCAGCCTCATTCTCTGCTAACTCTGCTGTATTGATTCCAGTGTCAGGGATTCAGGAAACTATTGCAAGTGACCACGAGTTATGCACTCAAGGTGAGAAAGAACTGTCTCCTAAGAATCTGAGAGAGAAAAAAAAAATGCTATTTAATTGGAAGAATGGGTCAAGAGACCATGCCAAGAGAGGATGGATGTCTTTCCTGCAGACTGGGAGAGACAATGTGGCCTTGGGATATCTTATCAAATAGAGGTTATGGAGGACAGAGCATGCAAGGAGAGGGAGAAATAACATGCACTGTCTATACACATTAGAGACAATTTGTAAAGCAGTTTGAGAACCTTTGACAGAGGACTTACTCTATCAGTGTAAATGTTCATCAGTGATTGTCCAACAAAGTGGTGGTGCCAGGGAGTGCAGGGGGAATATTGAGGTCTCGTTTTCCCAACTGCTGTTAGTTATTTATGTTAGTGACCCTGCAAAGGGGCTAGTACCAATTAGTCTGGGTTGGGTTTATTACCACTTTAGTTCATTTTTTGACATTTTACTACAGGCTTCAAGGTCTAGACCCTCACTTTGGATTTACATGCCATCTGTATCTTCAGGTTGCAGGTCAGGTTGCATTGTTTGGTATGGAATGAATTGTGCTGATAATCTGCAATAGACCGTGGTGAATTCATGTTTTCTTGTGTGCAGCAGCTCCTAGAGTTTGTATGTATTTGCTAATTTGTAATTGCTAGCAATTAAAAATACTTCAATGTATTGAATACGTTTACTAGTAATTTTAATTACTAAAATTAAAATTATTAGTAAAGGTATCCAATAACACACACACACACATTTTAGTGAATGTTTTCACTCTTTTTAGGTAGAATGCTTCCATTTTATAGATGAGGAAGCTAAGTAGAGGGGGAGTAAACAGGTTCTTCATGGTGAATAGCTGTCAGTCTGGAGATAGAGAGCAAGGACATGCAGTGAGTAGAAAGCACTGGTATACCAGCACATGCTGTGTTGGAGTATAGGCCTGGTATGTTGCTCGTGCATGAAGTAGTCAAGTAATTGCATTCTGGAGTAAAATTAGGATGCATTGGTACTCCATCCTTGTGATACCACAATTATATCTTCCCAGTGTAGCCAAAATAATGATTTTTGCTTCTCCCTGGAAGCACAGAACGGAATTTGCCATCAGGTGTGGTAGCAGAGTTGGGGGAGACAAATACATTTTGTTCCACTGTATGCACATTGCATCCCCAGATAACCTCAGAGCTGAAAATACAAAACAATCTGGCTAAAATTAAAACTGCTTCTTAAATCCTGTCTGATGTTGCCTGAAGCTTTTTGTTCAGTTTATCTTCACAAGGTCACTGAGACAGAAGAGTGCATTCTCTGGGCATGCTGGCCTGGAGCTTTTCATGCAGATGCTTTCATTTAACATTTGGGACATTCTCCTTCTCCCTTTGGTCTCTCCCTTTCTACTCTCCCTCAATTTCTATGTCTCTCTACTCCTTCCTTTTGAGTTCAGGTTCCCTCAGATCAATATACATAAGACTAAAAGCTATCCCTTTTTTTTATCACCCTAACATGTAATCATTACTCATAAGCTTTCTGTACATCCAAGCTGTCATGGGTCAGAGAGTGCTGGTCTGTCAGAGCTGCCACTTGAGCTGCCCTGTGTGCTGCCTGCAGCACTGCCCTCATCTTTGCTGTCATCCTGCCACGTGGAGTAATTGTTTTGCAAAACCATGTATTTGAAGCAAATTCTATTGCAGCCTCTTTCAGTGCTGGCAGTGTGATCTTGGACTGCTTGCTTAAGTTCAAAATAGTAAAGTCACATTTCTTTGATTTTTTTTTTAATAATCAAGAACAGGATGTGCTCTGAGAGACATCCCGTGCGTTTATGTGGTGAGCTTCCATTAAGGTATCGGAAATTGGAAGCCACATTGAAAGACTGAAGCCAAATATTAAGATCTGATAAAGGGCATTAAGTGTCTCTGAGTGTGGCACGTGCTGTCTGGCATGAACACAGAATCAGGAGTCTCCCTGTGCAGCAAAAACCAGTGTGAGAGAAGAGCAGTATAAAAAGGTGATGTGGCAAGTGAGAAGCTGGCCCTTTAATTCTGGGTTTCAGTTTCTCCAGCTCTGCGATGGGGATAATTGCAAATACCTTATTCATAGATATATTTTAAAATTAGTAAACTGTCCACTTGAATGCTACTATTTATCAAATATGGTAAAACTGCTGCTCTGTACCAGAGATGTGTAGGCAGCACACTTCACTTGCAGCAAGCTGCTGCAAGAAGCTAACAGCTGCTTCCAAACTAGTTAATTAAATTAAGGCAAGAGCTAGAATATTAGTTCAGATAGTTCAGGATTCTTTTCTCTTTCCTTTCCGTATTAGGGAACACAGACTCAACTGTAAACCACATAACTTACTATATAATCTGCTGTGTAAAACCCCCATATTTAACACCTCCTTAACGGGGAATGTTAAGGTGGATTAATTATTCTTTGTTCTGGTCTCTGAGGATAATTACTATTAATTATGTGTAATTGAAAAATTGCTCCTTCACAAAGACTCCGGTAGCATTAGCAGGATTTTAACTTATTGCTGCCTATAGGGAGTCTTACAACATTCCATAATGTTATGGCAAAGACTGCCATAGACCAGAACGGTCTCAGCCCACACCTGAGACCAGGATTTTCAGCCATGGCAGATCTCAGAGCAGCCTGCGAGACAGGACTCGTGTTTTGTTCTGTGCTGAATGCACTGAAACAGGAGGTACAATTTGAAGGGGTGGTTCTTATTGAGGATGCTGTAAGACTTTTCTTCAGTAATCTGTGACTTTTCCCAGAAATCTGTGGAACAACCACCAAAGGGAAAGTATTAGAAAACAACAAACAACCACAACAAAGTGAGAGATTGGTTGTGTGGGGAGGAAGCTTATAAAAAAAGAAAAAACCCACCCATGACTCTTTAGTAACCAGTGTGTCTTTTTTGGGTAAGCACAGACAGCAGAGGTACCTGATAGAGTGGAGACTGTGTTGATATATTTTAATTTAGCTGAAAAAGAAAAGAAAAATTGGCCTTTTTACAAGAGCAGAGCACTTTCAATTATATAAAATTAGTGGATAGGTCTGCCTGCAACCCAAAATTCTTAACAACCCCACTGATTTCTGTTGTCAAAATATAACTTCCTTTAATTACAATAGGAGCTGGGCACCTTCCTATGCATAAAAATCTGATATTTAAGCTCTCCAGGCCTGAGTTTCACATTGGCAAAATGAGGATAATGACATTTATCTACTTCAAGGAGTGCTACAAATAAATTATTGAGTTATTATGCACTTAGGTAATATAATAAATGAGATAACAGAAACTCGTATGGCATAAACATAACCTACCCTGAATAACCTTCTTCACATATGAGTTGGTGTAGGGGCCACTCTGTAACAAAAATGATGTGTCTGGTGTAGGGGCCAGTCTGAAACAAAAATTGTGTGTTGTCTTGCAGATCTTTGCTCTCTGCTTCTCCCTTCCCCTGAATTCCCATGAGCAGATTAAGCCAAGGCCCTATTTTACAGTAAGATGTATCTGCTTATGTTGCTGCATATTGAATAATCCTTTCTTTACGTGGCTTTGTGTTTAACTCCAGCAGCCTAGGAGCAGCGTAGGATCAGAGTCTTGCACAGAGCACTGGTCTCCCTGATGAGGCAGGCGATGAAAAACGTTTCCCAGTGCATCCATCACTCAATGCTGAGGCGGGAGGACAGGCATCCTGGAGCAACCTTATACAATGTGTGCCCTCTGCCTGGCTCTGCCTGGGCTGCAGCATGCAGGGGAGCAGGGGGGCTGTGCTGGAGCTGCTCTCTAGGGTACAGCCAGGGCACCCCTGGGAAGCTGCAGGGTCTCAGCTTGTACTGCTGTCAGCTTGGTGCAAGGACTGTGTCAGTCACTGCCTAGCTGGGGCTCAGCTCTGCCTGACCCACTCTGACAGAGACCTCCCCACCCGTCTGTTCTTGCCTACATCCAATTTTAGCTGCAGCATCTCACAGCCCAGCACAGCAAGTGAAAGCCCCTCAAAAGCAGAGTAGGGTGTAGTGTGTGGTGTGATTTGGGTGGGGAGAATCAAGAATGACTTTGTTTCTGCTGTGCTGACTGGGGGTGCTCACAAAGATCAGTAAATGCAAACAGATTTCCAGAGGCAATGGCTGTTACAGATCAGAGAAGACAAAAAGCACTGGGAGCATCTGGTCTATTTTGGGAAGCTTGCTAGCGCTTTTTATTTTGTTCAAAAAATTTTTTTTTAAAGATGTGCTTGCACCTGAGTCAGTGTCAATATTTGCCACTTTTTTAGTTATGTGCACTGTGGAGGCTGAAGCAAAAAAAAAAATCTTGCTGGATTTTCAAAGCTCTCTCCACCAGTTGCCTTGAGGGCACAGGGGTTTGGGCTACACTTGAGATGCCTTCTGCCTGCTGCTGGTGGGTTCCAAGCTAAAGACCCTGGTGATGCACGTAAGAACCTTTCTGCAGTGCTTGATAGCATCTGCCACAGTGAGATGATTGTGGGGAATTGACCCATGACACATCCCTCAGGCCAACTCAGTAAAATTCCACAGTGTTCATGCTGGAACTCAAGGAGTTGTTTCTGTGTGACCTTCTGTGTTCCTGTTTCATACCTGTGATGCTCAAAAGATCATGTTTATCCCCCTGTAACATTAGTGACTTAATTAGAGCTGAATTTGGTCCTGCTGTCTCTGAACATGAGCAGCTTCCATCAAGTCATCTAAAGGATCAGATCTGGTTTCTTCTCTCTCTCAGTATTGGTGGCATCTGGTTTCATTTTCCATCTTTCCTAAGGGAGCTCACTTTTCCCCACATTTCACCATATGCCTGTTGTATGTCAGCGCCCTGGGCTGCCCACGTGTTCGTGCCAAGCCAAGTACCACTCTTCCAGCCAGCAAGGCACAAGATGGTGTAGGGACAGAATGTGAGCCACATCAGGAATTGTTGTGGACTGTGTGTAGCTTAAAACCAGAACTTGCTTGCAGGTCAAGAAACTAAGCTGGTACCACTTAAGTGTGGGGTTTTTTTCCTGTGTAGGGTGTGTAGAGGTAGCAAGATTTTGATCCTGTAGAAGGCAGTGGTTTTGCAGTGTGGCTTCTCTTTGTCAATACCAAAACAGGCCCTGAAGGGGACACCATTTTCAGCGTGAGTGCCAAGGAGGGACCCTGCTGATGCAATAGCACCACACTTGCAGCATTGCAATTTAGTGTCCTGCACTGTCTGCAGGACATCCCTGTTTATTTCTGAAGATGCTGGCCTGGAAAATTTTCTACATGTGACAATTTGTCTCCAGAAGATGGACTTGTTCTTTTAACTCCTTCTATCTCTTCTACTTCCCTGTCCCCACCCCAACCACTTGGCCAAACCAAAATTTTTCTTAGCTTTGTTTGTGACACACAGAGGGATGGCTATTCAATCAATAAATAATAAGTTCTTGTTTTATAAGATGTAGGATTTTAAAAAAGCATTAAATGATGATTTTGAATATTTATTAGATTCCTCTAAAATATATGTTGAACTTCAGCCCTCAACATTTTTATCTATATTGCTACATTGATGAACCTATTGCTTGAAAAATAATATATACTCTCTGTTGTTTCTCTATTATTATAATATTACCCAGAATTGTAAGATCAGCACCTGTGAGTCAGATCACAGACAGTAACAAAATCATTTTAGAATGATTTTATTTAATTAATTTACTTAAATTATACATACTAAGCTCTTTTATTTTTGGGACTTGCAGGGTGCAGGTCTTTCTCTGTAAGTGTGGGGGCAAGCAACTTCATTAGTCTTTTAATAGTCTCTTAGTATCAGAGATGGATGGTGTCGTCTTATATTGACGCTCATTTTTAAATAAAATTGCAGTAATTTATAACATGGATACAGAGCTCCTGCTCCCGTTAATGTTCCCTCCTACTCCCCCCCCATATTCCCCAGCAGAAAGCTACCACAGTGACAAAGACAGGAAATTGAAGGACAGGTACTAAATCTCGAGTTCAGTTCCTTAGTGCCTTTCACACATTATAGCTTTATAGAGGAGGTGATGTTTTGAGGACAGGGTATAAGTACCTTTAGATTAAGTAATGGACTTAAGAACTTCATATGCAAGCAGAGTGTCTTTGTGGCTGTCAGTAACCGTGTCACTGATGCAGTCTGCTGTTCTCAGTATCATTATTCATAAGCTCCCATGCCCAACAGCAATCAAACTCCAGGCTGTGCCGACTTGGGGATTAGCACACTCGCAGGGCGGTTAAAGTCACTTTGCCTCGAGTCTTCTGCCTTTGAAAAGTGCCCAAGGCTAATCACTGTGAAATGTGACGCCTGTCATGTCTTCTTCTTCAAGTGTGTGCAGCAGGCCTGTCATTCACTAAAAGCCTTAACATCTGTTATTACATGGTAATCCTCATGCATCAGGCTTCCAAATAAGAAACTGGTGGAGTCCAACAAGGTACGGCTCAGCCTTGGTTTGCATAATTCCCAGAATGCAAGGCAACTTGCTCTCCCTTCTGAAATCATTAATAAGCAATAAGAATATTATATAAGCTGGCATCTTTTTTTAAACCATGATAATTTCAAATGCTATTATAATTAGGATGAAGATGAGAGTTTGAGCTGGGGGTGGGAACAGAGAAAGGATTAAGCTGATCTCCACCATGACGTTAGAAGGTGGCTTTGTCTGCTGTATCCTAGTTTGGACAATAATGGATACACTTTAGAAACATGAAGAGGCAAATAGACAATTTATTTAAAAGTATTAATCCTTTTCATCCTGAAATGTTATCTCTTGCCATAAATAGGATCACGGCTCTCCAGTCCACTTCTATTCTGACTAATTGACCCTGTAGAAAAGCCTGAAGAGCAATATGTGTTTGTGTTGTACCCTGGTGACTATCCACTATCCATAGTGGATCTCATGAAGTGTACAAAAATATTCTGTGGCCGAGAATATCTTTGCCTAAGCCAGAGTGATTACTTGGTGATTGGGTCTCACATCACAAGACGTGACATCTTGGGTGGCAGGTCCCAAGCCTGACTGATCAGATGTGATATTTTAATAAAAAAAGTTTAGTGTCTTAATCAAGGAGGTGGGACTTGCTGGAGGAGGAAAACCAGGTGCAAATACGATTCATAGATGTAACTAATAGGGCTGCTTCCTTTGGAACAGGGAAGATTTAAATAGGCACTTGTCAAAATCATTTCCCTCTAATGCTGCAGCAGCCCTTGGATCTGAGCATGTTCCTGATGTTCCCCCTCACTCACATGCACGAACACGGGGAGGCAGGCGGGAGGAGGCAGCTGCACTGACACACTATGGGGTTTGCAAGAACACGATGGCAATTTAGAGGAGCGATTAAAAGATTGCAAACATTTATTAATAGCTTTGCTGCTGCAGCAGCTCTGCCGGAGAAGCCTTGCTTCCTCTGGGATGCTCTTACCTCCTGCCTGTTCCCTTCCAGAGCTTTAGGAATTGCAAAGTCAGGTTTGGACTGGGTTTCAGTTTAAAGCCGTCATCCTGCAGACCAGATTAACTCACTACCCAGGTGAGGGGGCACGGGGGACTCGAGTATGGGAAAGAAACAAGAGAAGGTACGCGGAGCAAAACAAAAGGCTTTTTTTCCAACTATTTCATGGGCTTTCTTTTCTTCCCTGTGCTGCTTTCTCTTTCTCACATTGTTCCTCTTTACCCATTCTTTCTCTTCTCCCTTGGGACAGAGTGACTTTTTGTTCAGTGCATTGGCACTAGATTCAGATGGGGGCCTACAGTGCCCTTTTGGTACTGTATAACAAAATCAATGAAAGATGGGCATAAAAGCAGTATTGGAGAGCATCTGCTGAAAATTCTGCAGAGAGATCTAATTTCCTAACCCTAGCATAATCAGTTCCTTTGTGAACCTCATGACTCTGGTGAGGTCTCCTCAGAGTTCTAACACTGGGGATAGGGAGGAGGTGAACAGTCAATTAAAAAATAAGAAGAAAAAGAAAAAAAAGGAAAGGGCAATTGGGAAAAGATCAAAAAATCACCTTAATCTTCATGGCTGATGCTGCTGAACAGCAGTAAGCACTGTAAATTATATGGGCAATTCTGATGTTTGAGTGCACAGTATCTGAGGCATTTTTATCCCACGGAGCAGAAGATGCTGATTGACTGATACAAGTTTGCAATAGGAGGATATTTATCCTACACTTATGGTGACCTTCTCCATATTATTATCCACAGTGGAATAATTTCTTTTGCTTTTTATTTTTCTTAAACTGCATCCTAAGATAAACCAGAATGTTCAGATGGGCTAAAAAGAATATATTTTTCTGTTAAACAACAATGACAACAAATATAAATGTTGTGTCTTGGTCATTATCTGAAGTCCTGCTGGAGCTGAGTTGGATGATAGTGCACTTCAACTGTGGCATTTCCTGTACAGTATGGCCAAGCAACTGGATGTGCATTGGGCATTAGCACCCTTCTACCTGTGCTTGACTTTTTAATTCCATCGGAGGCATTTTTCTTCTGTTCATACACACAATTTAATCATTCCACCTTGCAATTTTAGAAAACTCTTGTTGCATAATTACTACATCTCTGCTCAATGCAGTAGAATACACAGAGGGGAAAGCAAAGTGGATTCAGTGGATCAGAAATGAGAAAAAATATGATGGTGAAAGAATGCAGGAATGAAATTAGAGTTGAATTATGGGTCCTGCATTACACTTACCTGAACCTGATGTGGGTTGATT
Organism: Aegithalos caudatus; assembly: GCA_013389925.1. Lineage (NCBI taxonomy): Eukaryota > Metazoa > Chordata > Aves > Passeriformes > Aegithalidae > Aegithalos > Aegithalos caudatus. Next base: position 150,119 of record WEIU01003063.1, read on the forward strand.
TGGGATTTTTTAACTGCTTCCCCTGTTCCTTGAAGTTTTCAGTTTAAATATTTCCTTGGTCAGTTTTCAAGTGTAGTGTTTAATTTGGAACTTGGTGAGCATGAATTTTTGTCTATTGCAAGGAAGTGTTTCTTATGAAAGACTCCTGGTTATCTCTGTTCACCTTCTATGCCATGCTCTTTGTGGGAAACTGCACAAGCTGAGACATAAGAGAAACCATCCTCCCATGGGATGTTTAAGGAAAGTCTGTATAAATTTCTGGAGATTTTGGCAGACAGCCTCTAGGACTTAAAAAGGCTTGCTTTTCTAGGAAATATGTGTAATACTTCGAATAATCCTAGTCTAAAAGAGAGAGAACCCACCAATATATTTGAGCTCATTGCTTGCTCCCTTTCTGTCTTTAGGAGCTGGAATTCCCCTTGTTCAGAGTAGCCAACGAATGACATCGATGAGGATGAAACAGACCTGGAGGTTAGAGAGGTACCTGGTCTCAGGTAAGAAAGAATAGAGTTAGGATCCTGCAAGCACCAGTTCAACTGAAGGAACTACATTTCTTGTCTGATGGTTGCCAGTGGCAGCCCCTTGCAGGCAGTAGCAGCTATGTCACAGCTGCTCTATCAAAATTCTCATCCTTCTCTAGCAGCAGCTATTTCATTCCTGTTGGTTTCAGTACATTTAATTTTCAAATTTGCTCTGTGTGACAAGAGGATGGCTCACAGTTCTGGGGCAATTAGGACTCCTGTTTGTGGAATTTTTTTTGGTGGGATTTTTTTCATGTCCTACAAGGTATTTTGGGATGTGTTGGCCTTTACAAATATTTAAAGCAAGAAACTGTATTTCATTAGCATTTCCCTCTTCCATCAGGATCTTGGCCCTTACTAAGGCTCTTGCCTCCCATATTCCTAGTTTTCTTTTTATTAACTGCTTTTTTTCTCATTAATAAAACTATATACTGTGCTGCCTAAGTATCAGAATTGCCATTTTCTTAGCCCTAAAACTGTCACTCTGGCCTTTGCCATTGGCATTCCCAGATATCGTTAGGGCAGATGCTCCCTCTGAGTACACTGGTCATACCTCTGGAAGTAATTGGAATTGTACTTTGCAAATGAGCAAAGAATTTGCTCTCTTATGTACTGAGGTACGTTGTATATCTTGTACTGGCTGTTATCTCTGCATCCAAGTGGCAAGTAGCAGGACAGCTATGGATAAAGTACCTTACTCTGAGATTCAAACACAGCAAAGGACCAAAGCATTAAGTTCCTGAAAAGTAGGGAGGTGAGGCTCTTGTGTTAATGCTCCCTGATATGGGAACATGGCAAAAGAAAACAGGCATCATTCTCTGTATCCTTGTTAGGAGAGAGGGAAAAGGCAATGAGGAAAGAGAAGACAGGTTAGAGGTAGTAGCAGAAAGAATTGTCCTTTTAGGAGAGCCAGGTACCAGTGAGTAACTTTTAAGTGCTAAGAAGGAGGTAGAAGGCCGGACTGGGATCTTTTCAAAGTTTATATTCTTCCATGGGGTAAATCACTTCTGTTTAGGAAAAAAAAAATCACCAAATATTCCCTGACATGAATATAAAAATGATGAAGCTGCACCTATAAAATTCCAGAATATGTCTGTTTTTAAGCTCTATCAGAACAAAGTCATTAACTTTTAACAGAATGTACCTTGTTGGTTTGATGATGAATTATAAACTGGAGGGAAAATGAAGAGGCCACTCATGTAAAGCAGCATCATCCTCTGTCTCTGTTGAGACAACACTGTATCACCTCAGCTGGTAGCAGAAAGTCTGCCAAGCTGTGTCATTGTTTGCCTCACAGCACGACCTGAAAGCTGACTCACCTTCTGCCACCACACAGTGCAGTGCTGGGGACCACTTGCAGGGCCCACAGGGCTGGGGAAGATTGCTCTGGTCAGCACCACTGAACGCTGGCAAACGGGGAGAGCTGAAATACATTGCTGTGTTTATTCTGTTTGTGTGGATTTTCATCACCCTTACTTATTTTCAGTTCAAATAACAGCTATTTGTGAATTTTATTTTTCAAGATTCTGCTTGTAAAGATTTGACTTTAACTGAAATGTTCAATTATGTTGATTGTGTGTGCTGTTGTCCAGAGCTTGCTTTCTCACAGAGTGCTTGAGTGAGCAACAGGATACAGCCATTAAACTTAGTTTATGGAAAATATACCAGAATCATTTTGATCACATTATCTTAAACTCTCCATGTGAAAGAAATCTTGAAGATTTCCTCATGTTCCGCCTCCAAATCTTTCATTCTGGGGTTTTTTGTTTGTTTGTTGTTTTGGGGGTTTTTGTTTGTTTGGGGGGGGGGATTTGGTGGGGTGGTTTTTTTTGTTTGTTTGTTGGTTTGGTTTGGTTTTGGGGGGTTTTGTTTGTTTGTTTGTTTGTTTGTTTGGTGGGGTTTTTTTTTGTTGTTGTTGTTGTTGTTGTTGTTGTTGTTGTAAGAAAGTAATACTGTCTTTGGGACCCTGCTTGTGTTCTTCTTTAGCATTGACTTTGTATTTTCCTCCCTTCCTGATATTTTTTTCTTTCCTTTTCACCCAGTGTTGGTTTAAATTATTTCCCCCACTGTTAAGTATTTATGCCCAACCCTTTCAGTCTCTGCTAAGCACAGCAAATTAGTGTGATTTTCTTGGCTAGGGTTTGTGCTTTACTTACTCACATAGGTGTTTATCCTAAAATTCATGAAACATCCTTCTTTATTGTCCTAGGTTTGAGAAAGGACATGTTGCAGGAGAATTCCATCTGTCTCTGAATAAAATGAACATGAACAAACAAATAATCATTAGAATTTCTTTACTCTTGGCACGTGGTGTCCTATGGAAGGTCCAGAAATCCCACCAATCACACTCTGTTTTCCTGGAACAAAACTAAAAGGGATACAACTGTCTATCAGCTGGGTTAATTTCTCTCACAGATAAGCAAATCTGACTTTTCTTGTTAAAATTCTTATGTTACTTTATCATAGGAAACACTGAGATGTGCCTAGTAGCACACCTCAGCTAGAGGTGAGAGTTTGTCAGCTCACTTGCTTGTTGCTGAGCCCAATTGCTGAACGGTGTCACCAAATCTTGGTCAGAAGAAGTTCTTTGTAAGCAGAATGAGAGCTCCACTCTCAAGAGTTCTGCTCAATCATTTCCATAAGAAACCAATTACTGGCTTAGAAGCTCCAGTTGAAAACCAGAGTGGTGTGGATAATGGTGTGGACAAAGGGGGTTGAAGTGCCAGTGCACATTTCTAAGCCCTCTTGACAGATGTTACATTATTCCCAAAGCAATGTGGCTTTTGGGTGCTTATGAGTAATGAGTGGATCTGGATTGTTTAGTGTCCCTGTCCCCCAAGGCCAGTGCCCTTTGGAGGGAACAGTGTGTACCACTGTGTTTGGCAGCCACGCTCCCAACCTGACGCAGTCGTTTGGGGGGGCCACGGAGCTGGCAGAGATGACTCATTCCGCCTCAGTGGCTCATTGAGGAGCTGCAGGGAGAAGCTATTTATAACCAGACCTTTCAGGTTCAGTGCAGCAGCATCTTCAGCAGGGAGGGGACAAGAATGGGGATGGCACATAAGACTTCTCAGATACAGTTCAACCCTCACCCCAATATTGTCCCTAGAGCCACACAGCCACTAGCTGACTTCAGCCAGGATGTTTTCCAGGTCTTTTGCTCAGCTGTCTGGGTGCTGTGGTCCTGGTGCAAGATTCTGGTGATAGCTCATCAGCCTCTCAAAGAGCAGGAAGACAACTGTGAATATCATCAGCGTGAACAAAACACAAACTCTTTCTCGTGTAGCTTCGAAGATGACACTTGTTAATTCTTTCTGACTCATGGCCTTAGCATTATCACCTTTATCTTTTCTTTGTCCATGTTTGTCCCTGGCTCACCATTAAGATGAACTCCTATCATGGGTGTTTTCAAACAGGCTTTATGCTGCCAGCAAATCCTATTTAAACCTCCTGAAGTTCCTCTTCTATACAAGTGAACACTATAAAGCTGCAGTTGGTTTCGTGATCTTGCTGTGGACTCATTTCATCTTTAGGTGCCTCCATGACTCCACATGTGAAACAGAGATAATGATACCTCCTGGGTTAAGCACAGTGGGATCTATAGCAATGAAACACCACCTAAGTGGTAGTGTTATTATCAGAGTCACAGTACAATAGGAAAGCATTTTACACAACAGTAGAGGACAGCATGTGTTAAAGAAAATATTTACTACAAACACATATGTCTTTGTAGCTAGGTAACTGTGGACTTTATCTTGAGGCATATTAGTACACATAAAAATTTTATGTCAAATTAAACTTCTTTGAGTTGTCTGTTCTCTTAACTGGCTTTTGAATTCAAAGCCACAAAGCACCAGGGATCCTGCTGTTTTTACCTTGTTCTTTTTCTACCTCTGTCCTATTCTTAAACCAATTTGCATGCGTGTCTGGAACTGGGGGGGGTTAGATGGCTCCCTGGATCCATTTGCTTCTTCCCACAGTTTAAATGCTGCATATCTGGCCCTTCATCTTCTCGTTTTTTCATCTTTACTTCTTTCTTCCTCTCTGTTCTTCATTCAGTAGACAATTGGCTCAGCACTATGCAGCTGTTTGCACAGTTTGATCAGTGTAAACACTCTGTGTTAAGGCCATTTGGTAGATCCATATGGGTTTCCTTGGTGGTCTCTCTTTTGGCTGCCCTACATCCCTGCCCTGGACCCAGTGCTATAGTAGCCTTTTTACAGTGGGTTGTGTTGATTATCTTCATACAGAAGCTTTGCTATAAATAGTTCTTGCCTTCAGCTTTGACAACCAGCGAAAGGATAAGTCTACCTTGCATAAACTGAACAGTGCTGCAATGCTAATTTATTTCTCAAAGTCCAGCTATAAGACTGCAGAGATATGTGAATGTGACATGCACCTCATGACCTGGACTGCAGGTTGCCTCTGCACGGTGGTCCAAACTCTTCCTAGCTGCCACATTATTTTCTGTTTATTGATGTCTGTTTCATTTTGGGAAAAGCAGACGTTTGGCTTTTATGATTGCAAATAAACCTCCAAAACATTAAGAAATGTAACTGGTGCAGAGATATTTGTACCAGTCTTAAGAAAAATAGACCATATTTCAGTGACATAAGATGCAGTTTTTGGGTGGGTTTTTTTTTTGAGGGGTAAACTAAGGTGCTTATAACTCATAAGTTATTATAACTAGAACGTCAACTTTGCTCCACGTCTTCAGCAAATTTTACATGGTAGATGAAATGGTTCTTAGGGCTGTTAGTTTATCTTTTTAGCAGCTGCCCTGTCTTCCCTTTGGCACTTTAGGTAGCCATAAGTACACGAGTATGGAAGTGCAGCTGGCTCCCCTGGGTGTCTCATCACTCTGCTTGGCCTGAGGCTTGCAACATTCTTGAGCAGACCCCTGGAAAGGGATCCCAAGAACGGTCAACTTGGCCACAGAGTGCACAAGGAGACGTGTCCAGGTTTGTCTCCATGAACCCAGAACCAAGAGGACTGGGAGGGGAAACCAAGAATGTGCATACATGTCAAAGCCTGAAAGGATTTACTTGCCTGCATTTCCAATTGCTTGTTTTCTATCTGGGGAAAATCCCTTTTGACAGCCCAGGCGGTGAGCTTCTAATTCCTGTCTCCGGCTCATTTTTCACTTCAATCCCTCAGCGAACGGATTTTAATGCTTGATGGATTCAAACAAAATTATTTCCGTTCCTGTGGCTTTGCAAAAGCCTCTAGGGTGTGTGTATGTGCGCACAGGGGAGGAGGGATGGGGCTTGTTTTCGTTACACTCCAGTAAGCCTCCTCTCCAAGGGAGACCTATTTCATTTCTTCATTAAGGGCTTTCTTGCTGACGGTTCCTCCCATGCTGTCCTCCTGGCTCTTGGGTCACAGGAGGACCTGTAAAACATTTGCTGTTCCAAGGGGTACAGGATGAAATGTTCCAGATCAGTGTTTCTGCAGCAAGTGGGGGCTCAGATAATAGGACCATACTGTGCTTCCAGGAATAGCACTGGACTGGGGGGAATAACTGTGGGAAAACTTTCATACTCCCCAGCTCTCACTGGGAGTGAGACAACAGCACAGGCTGAGGGATGGGGTTAGTGACTGAAGCATTATCTGGGTAATCAGCAGTTTTTAGCAATGACATCTTGTTTGAACATGTGTACAATTCACCCTACTGCCATTGTAATGGACAAGTGTTGCTTTTCATTACAATTTCCAGGCTCTCTTGCCAGCAGAAATCACTGCAGGGAGCTGTGCAGGGTCTGCTTGCATAACATTCAGTAATCAGTCAGAATTTCAGCTGCTCAACCACCATGTGTTTCTGCTGGGCTTCTTCCACAGAGTTCCTGTCTCTGGGAGGCTAGACTATTTAAATGCTTAGTATCTCACCTTTCTATTCAAACCAGATCATCATCATCATCAAAATGTACAAAACAGTTGCTCTAAGATACACAGCTCTAATAAAGATGTATAACTAATAAAACCTAAAAATCCTCATTATTCTCTGAAGAATTTAGAGTGTGGCATGAAGTTGATGATGTCTGCCAATGTATAAAACTACTGTTGTTAGGGTGTGCTAAGCCCACTCGGTGATACCATATCTAGATTAAGTTGTTTCAACTTATTATAACTGCTCCCAAGCTGTCACTTTGTCAGTCAAGGCAAAAATCTTGTTCCTGGAGTTGGAAATCTATTCTGTGTTTCTCTACAGCATATGCCTATCTTCTAGGACAATCTCCTCTGTTCACAGCCTCCTGTGAGTATTTGTTTACAGTTACTGATCATCATAAATGATGACACATGTTGTGTCATGTTTGTGAAGCTGGTGGATCTGGGGACTACAAGGTGTAACTTGTGAGTTTGTTCCTTTTTATTCATCTCTTTATACTATTTCAAATCCCCAGTTCCTCTAAGTTCTGTTCTTTTCAGTATAAGTGTTCTAATTCTCATTTTTAAATTTTGTTAAATACTTTGTCAACATGTATTTTATTATCCCCATTTTATTACTGTAGTTTTCTAATATGTTGCATCAGAGACTATTATTTTGCATTATAAATACTCAAAATTATACATTAAGTAAGCGTCGAAGTTTTAGTTATAAATAAAGTACCAGTACTTCAAGAATTATTTATCTAGTTAATATAGTCTTGCCTGTAATTGTATTTTTATTTCAACTTTGTCGATAATCCTCAAGATTTCAAGCCAGGGGTAATAAATTGAAGTCGTAATGAACTTTGGAACTTCATTAATAAAATGATGCAAAGTCTGTTAGGTAGAAGAGGACACTAATTTATGAACCAATAGATACTACTGGCCTGAAAGCTTCAGCTAATTGTTACAGCAATGGTACAGGCAAGTCTCATTTTGCATATCTTTAGATTGCAAAAAAGAAATAAATCTAACTGACAGTTTCCTAAGGATCAATTAGAATTTGAATACATGGTGAGTAATTTGGATTTGCTTCCCTCACATCAAATTATCTGATATTAAATACGTATTAGCATCTGACTGCAACAGTTTTACCAACAGGATTTGCCAATAAATGATAACTTATTTTAATACTGATTTCCACCACATCATTGAAGTGAGGCTAATGGAGACTGGAAGTTATCCACAATGACAGAATACAGTGTCAGTACCACTGAGAAAGCAGCATGTTGGGCTTTCTCTGTCACTTGTCTTTTTTACTTAGTTAGTGACTGAGACCAATAAAGCTTTCCATCACTGGAAAGTCTGAGAGACACAATGGGTGTCTTTCAGCTGGAAATCAGTATCAAGCTTTTCTTTGCATTCCATGTTGTACCAACTTTCCTACCTGTGCTGCCATTGGCTCAAGCCTAGGGCTTGCTGTGTCTCTGGCACACTAAACAATACCCTTGCCACTACCCTCAAATGTTTTTTTTGTCTCCTATTTACTCATATATCTAGTCTCTATAACTCTGTTATAGTGACAGGCTTATCAGGGTCATCTCTGAATTTTACCTGGATAGCCCTTTCTCTGTTTGTTGTTTTATCTTTTAACTGCATGTAAGACTGCATCTAGCATGGTAGTTGTGTGCCATTGCCCAGTGTAATAAATGTTTTATTTCCTTTAAAGCTGATAGCATATTTATTCCACACTGCAACACTGAGCTTTCCCCTATGAACAGTTCACTGGAGGAGGTACTGCAGAGATCTTGTCCGTGTTGTGCAAGCTCTGCTGCTGCTGGCAAAATGTGCAAAGCTGATCCATGACATTTCTGGCTTCTTCTTCATCTGCATGCCAAATATTTTCTCAGTTCATCCCAGTTATCGTAGGCCATGTGTGGTTCTCTGTGGTTTGATCTTTGAGCTTACATCTCTCAGATCTCTTGTATGGCATATTTTGTGTTTTCATGGAGTTTAGGTCTGACTTGCACTAAATTCTGGACTGGATGACTGCTAGAGGCTGGTTCTTTGACCTTTCATCAGCTTTGAAAATTTTGCTGGTGAATCAATTCCCTATTAAGAGGACAGACCTTAATTTGAATTTTCTGAAAACTTCTTGGGAAAGACACCCCTTAGTAATCTTTGAAAAGGTAAGAATCAGCCAGACACATGCATTTCTTCAGCTTCACTTTCTTTTTTTAATATGTGCCTAAAGAAAATAAATCTTAACATTTCATTGTTATGTGAAGTGCACTATCTCATCATGTATATGGATTTCTAAGGAGTTTTCACTTCCAGAATTGACTGGAACCTCTTAAACATTTCAAATGCATCAAAATTGAGTATTAAGAAAAATAAAGCTTCTGATTGTCTTCCTTTTTACTGGCTTACATGGCTTTTAAATAAACATAGATTCATAGCACATACACATGCAATTTATGTTTTCCCAATTGCCTTCTGTATTTCCAGACTTTCAGCTCTTCTGGACATCTCGGTATCTTCTTCTTTTCTGTTGAAGTTATACTGCTTGGCATCTTTTTATTCCTGATACCATATGGCATTCCTTAATCCCTCTGCACCCAAACTGCTTTCAAAGTTATTCCTTATTAGTGACGCATTTCCAGCTGTCTCTGCTTAACCCAATGAAGGCTTTTGTCCTGTCCCTGAGCCTGGGTAACTCAACCATTTACAGTTACAGTGGCCAAGGCTATGCCTTGGGAGGGAACATGCTACAGGCAGTCCCTGCAGTAGAAGTCATGGTGTGGGAATGACACACTGGCACAGGGGGTCAGTCTCCAGGCTCTTCTGAGAGAAGATTATTTACTTGTGAGTGAGAAGTATTCAAAATGCAGCCAATACTATTTGCCTGATTACAGTGTATTACAACCTAATATTCCTGTAAAATAGAATGAAACTATCAGAGCAATTGTTCCCATGAGATTCACGAGGAAATGGCCCAGGCTCTCAAAATAAATACCCTTTAGGGGACTTCCTTGAGATATTGTTTTTTGGAAAATACTATCAATCTCCAGAAAACAAATATTAATAAACCTCAGTTTGTTTATGTAGCACTGAGCCCTGTAAACATCCATGCTCATTTCTCTTGGCCGCTGCTCTGGTGTGAGGAGCTGACATCGCCACTGAGTGACAAAAGTACCAAGTGGGAATTCTGTTTTCTCATGCTCTTCCCAGGGCAGCCAGTACAGCCACAGGGGTGTTAATGAGCAGATGCTTTTCCCTTCTTGTGCAGATACCTTCTGTCAGAGGGCACATTGCTGAGCAAGAGTCTCTAGGCAGCACTCCTAAGTTCTGTCTTTTTTCTTCTGCACAAGTAGTTGCTGCTGCTGCTATTATTGTTATTATTAATCATCAGTATTGTTATGTGATGCTGCAGCTCTGATCCCCTTCTTCTAATATGTTTCTGCCACAGCCTTTTCTGCCTTTGATCACAACCAAGAAAATGGCTTTGACACTGTATGTATTCCCCTAGCCCACTGCAAAGTCCTAATCCTTCTAATAGCTGGAGGTTTTCAGTTTAAGTCTTTTATTAATATTCAATCTTAATTGTAAAGCACTTCAGTGATATCCAAAAGTCTGTCTTACATAACAGTCTTATCCACATTTGAGTTCTTCAGAGCTGGAGTGTCAGGAAAAACCTCTGTTTGATCTGCCTCGTCTGTCATTAGTCCTCACGGCTTTAATGCACAAACCCATTAACAATACATTTCAATGTCTAAGCTCAGGAAATGTATATTTTTAAATATTTGATATTATTAGAAAGAGTATGACTTGCTGTCATGTACATATTTAAGTGGTGTCGTGTGCAAAGTCTCTATAAAGTCTTCTGGGAGCCTTGTTTGCAGCTCTAAATCATCTGGAAAGTGAAAGAAGCTATAGGAAATTGAGGTAATTAAGACATTGCATAAAGTGCCAGTGCTAATAAGATCCTGCTATGCCTTAGGTTTTCCTCAGTTGGGTAAAGAGACAAGAGCACCTGGAAACTGGGAACTATTTGTTTCCTGACAGTGGATATCCCAGAAAGTCACTGAAAAGTAATAAAAGAGAGACATTTTTGCTAATCAATAATAAATTTTTGAATTATGGTTTTAAAGATTTTAATTAATTGTAAATGATAATTCACTTTCCTCTTACTCTGATTCAGCTATTTTAGGCAATTGCCAGCTCTTCCCAATGTTTATAAATTTTAGTAAAGACTAGGACTGAGCTTTCACACTAAAACTGGCATATTTAGAATATGAACCCTTCATGTTTACTTAAGGAGATGTTTTTCAGAGGATTGATTCAGCTCAGACATACATTGTTCAGACTGAACAAAGCCCAAAGTGGGAAGATAGCCCAAAGTGAGAGCCTTTCCAGTAAACTAATGCAGGAAACACAGTTTTAAAACAGTTTGATATTATTAATAAGCAGATAAAAGAGAGATGTAAACTTGAGCTTCCGACCGCAAATATTAACATCTTCTTAAAACCCACCTCAAAGACAAAGGACATAACAGCACATGTCCACAGTTTGCATTTAGAAGTCATATCCAGAGGCAGATTTCCGTTTCCTCCAGCTTCTGTACGTGCTGTATTGAAAGAGTTTTAGAAGCTTGCAACACTTGCTCCTTTGGATCTGAACAGAGAATCTTAAATCCAAAAGCCTGAGAACCCCTCTGGAAAGCAGATGTTACTGCCAGTGCTTCGCATGGAAAGGAACTAAGCCATAGTGCAGTAAAGCTGAATCCCTGCAGGGACTCTTCACTGTGAGGGGAAATATCAGAATTTATCATTTGTGATTCAAGCAAAATCATGGGCAGTCAGGGTGGTCACTAACTCATTTTTTGACAGCAGTTCCCTGTTTACACACTGGTGTATGTTGACTGCCTGAAAACTGCAAAACTGATTTTTGCCACTGCACAGATAAAACTACTTGTTTTGTATGAGTTAATTTGATCCTTTAATAATTATGAAATAGAAATGCTTCTCTAGATGCTTAAAGGAATTGTTGGAAATTACTAAAAACTTACATTATTTAATTTAACTTGATAATTGTATTAATGAGATGTTGTTAGATTCACTACCTCTGAAATGAGGAATACAAAGCATTTTGCAACAAACTTATTTTTACAGTCGACAAAATACTTTATCTGAAATTGAAAGGTGATTTAGACAGGTTGATACTGCATAAGCTGTAATTTTGTTCAGGACATCAGGTCTTATATTTAATTCTTGGAAAAAAAAAATAGATCCTTAAAGATAAGGAATTCTCAGTGCCTTTGTCTAATTTCCTGTGCCAGTGACACTGGTAGCAGCATCTTGCATTGCCCCTCTCCCTCCATGAGCCTGCTGGCTCAGCAGGGAGGTGGGCATGCCTGCACAGGAGCTGTTTCAGCTGATGCTCAAACGAGGTGTCCTTCCTCCACTGGCATCCTAGGGCTATTTGTCATCTGAAAGGGGCTGCTAACAAACCTGACCACATTTTGTAACTCAGCTTCCTTTGTAAGAGCTTTTCTTTATGGTTATAAACCAGATGTGCCAAACCCTGTCTCTCCCTGGAGCTGTATTCTACTTACAACTGTGCTGGTTATGTACCAGTATCAATGTTCATTAAATAAAAAATTTGAGAGAGAGCAGCTCTGTGGAGAGAGAACAGCTGCCCTGGAGATAATGAGTGATTCACTCCAGTTGATCCCAAATGAATTTCAACTCACTATAGTTATTTCTTACTCTTGGCTGTTTGTTGTATAACTGAGTTTATGTTGTATAACGGAGTTGTTCCGTGACATATTGAGTTGTTCAGCTCATATTTTAGTTGTTGGTGTTGAAAGAGTCAAAGGATGAAAGCAATGCCTATGTTTATTCTGGTTTCCCAGGTGCATCAAAAGTGGTATAATAAAGTATGAGGACTGATGTATAATAATCTTATATACCTTAATACTCTTCCCACTGGAAAATATCCCTCTCCCGAAATACATACAAGAGATCTTCTTTGCCAGGAGACTGGCCTGAGATCAGGCTGCCAGACAATGAGCAAGCAATAGCAATTTATTCAGGTTTGTTCCTAAACCATTTCCAACCCAAATTGCAAGTATCTGGCCTTCAGTGCTGCTTTCTTTCCATTCCCTGAGCTAATTCTTTAGGCACTTGATAAATAACCTTTTCTTTTATTTTTTTTCAACTGGCAAAGATTAAATGTTCCTAGTTGGAAAAAAATGCAGTTGAAGAGTCCACCTGTCACTGAAAAGCAGCCATAATCCTGTAGTCCAGATCACATTTCAGAAAGAGATGACTCCATCACATATGTAGTTTATTGTGCTTGGAAAACATCTGCATGAGCTTGTGAAAAGCTTTGCTCTTACCAAAGAGTTTTGCTCAGGTCTTCTGAAAAGTGGAAAATTATGAAGTGATTTAATTTTCTCCCTCCTAAATTAATTGTTGCTCTCAGTGTAATTTAAAGACAAGCTGACCAACTGAGCATCCCTTTGTTATTTACTTTTTGTCACATTATCATGTTATGCCTTGAGACTGTGTCAAATGGAGAGGAAGACCACTGCCACTGTTTTTGCTTCAGTGATTTTCAGAGGTTTGGTGTTTTTTTTTCCTGGAACCTGTATTCAGATCTCTCCTTTAATGTGCTTCCTTGCCTGCCTTGTGCTTCACCTCCACTTGCACAGCAGTGCTTTCTACAGAGATGTGACTGTGAAGTTGACTGTAGTTTGGCAACAGAGATGTCTGATATGAAAGTGGTGACATTTGCCAGCCGTGGGCTATACAACTGCAAAGCTGAGCCAGCTATATCAGCTTAATTAATTGCATTCTTAGCTGTGTGAACTGAGACTCAAAAAGGGTGTGTAGGAAGGAGGTAGGGTGAGGAGTAATTCCAGGAAAATTATTTACTTTCGTTACATTCCTGGAGTAGGGAAGGTTGGATCCCTTCTTAGGAGTTGGGCTGAAGTTAGGCCACACATTATAGCTCAGGGAGCCCAGTTGTATCTGTCCCATTGACAAGCAGAATTTCTGTTGCATTTTCTTTCACATTATTTGTTTTACAAGCTAAGAAAGAGTTGGGGCATCATCTCCGTGTGAAATGACTTCTCTGACTGGCCTCTCATCCAATCTATCTGCCACTGTCCTGACAAATACAAAAGGAAGTTCTCTCTTTGCAATCAGGATGCAAGTAACCTGAAGGATGGATTTGAGCATAGGGATTACAGCTGGAACAATAATGCCTTTGTAATACTGTCAGGATTATTCCCCTCCTGTGGAGAAAAACTTGAAGAGCAAAACCGAGTCTTCAAGCAAACAGAATCTCCAGCTTTCAGTGCTTTTGCTTCCTCTAGAGGAGGAGACACAAGCCTGTCCAAATACAATATGCCTGAAGACCAACACTTGGCATCTATAGGACTACTGAAACATGATGTGTTTCTTAAATCCTCTAAAAGCAACGGAGAGGAAAGTGAAGGGCCATAAATGAAGGCTAGGCAGTTTGTCTTCTGTTACTGGAAGGATTCCTGATTAGTATCCTGATTCTCAGCCCAGACCAGCTCAGAATTTAGTTTGCTATAGCAAATTGTTTGTATGATATCATACTTACCCTAGATGATTATGTTCTTGAAAATGCAGGTGTGAGAAATAATAAAGACGAAAAAACTAGAATGAAGAGAACTGCTCCAAAACATCACAGACATTTGTGCCTTCCCATCAACAGCTTTCTGGAGACTTATATTTTTAATGGGGAGTGCTCACACGTTTTATTCTTAAACTCCTTTTCTAGGCCTTTAACTGAAATGGAATTCAGGGCAGGCAATGCTGCCCTTGTTTGTTTAACAGTATTCCTATTTTTGTCAAAAAATTGCTCTATGCACATGTGAAGCCAAAAAGAATTGACCAAACCCTCCCCCAAAAATGCTCATGCATTTGCTCACAGGCATGCTTTTTGATAAGCACTCTTATAGAAAGCCACGATTTTACACTTGCAGGCAGTGCTGTTTGTCATTGCACGCTGGAATTGGATCTACCTTCCCCCGCCAGCCTCAGGCTACTCACTTGCTCCAGAACCCCCCAGGTTGGGGAGGGAAGTGCAGCTCCTCTCTGGCTTGGCCTTGGACTGAATCACACGGGTAGTTTAACTTAGCTCTGTCTCAGGAAGCAGCGAGCGTGCATGTTACATAATATAATCTTCATGTCTTGAGGATTCAGGCCTGTCCTCTTTTGTGCTGCCAGATGGAAGAGGAGCCACCGTCTCTCTGGAGAGATGTCCCTGCACATCTCGCTGCTCAGCTGTGCTGGAATTAATGTGCTTCTCTCTGCAGCGGGGCACTGTTGTTCCCTGGCATTTGGCTCCAGAATAACTAGCTCTTTAGTATGCAGTAGATGCTGTGCAGCCACTGGGATCCCAAGATTAATTTGTCTAGAAAAAGAGATACACGAAGAACCTCCAAAAGGAATTTGTGGGAGGATGTACTCCAGATTCTCTCAACAGCCGGGGTTCGTTCCCAGCTGAAACCCAGATACAGGTGTTGTGGACAGCCAGGTTTCTGCTTTGTGCTCTCACTCTGTCCCATTACACATTTTTTTCAGCTGCTGCTGCTGTTTTGTTACCCGGTTCTCTAACATGGCCCCTGCCTGCATTGTTATTGCCTCTGTTAGTCAAGCCATTTCATGCCCTGATCCCTGATGTGCTCTCCAAAGTGATGAATCACACCTGCACTAGTGAGTCCCTTCTCACTAATGAGGCATATGCTCCAAATTCTGCAGTGCTCAGTTGATTGAGGCAAGGAGCTACAACCCACCTGTAGACAGAAATGGTACTACAGTTCTCAGGAATAGCTCAAAAGACCCCAAGGAGGGTGAGAGCAGCGTTAGTCAGACTAGCGAGGAGTCTTATCTGGGGGACTTCCTCACAACAATGCCTCATCAGCACCAGCTGTAACTCCAAAAACAGCAGCTTCTCTAGAAGCAATGTTACATCCTGATGGAATTAACTTCCCAAGACATGGAGCTATTAAGAAATATTCATTTCAGCCTCCTGCTACCTCTGAGATTCCTGGCAGAAGGACTCCTGTAGCATCCATGGCTCCAGCAATGCAGGTGCAGTTGGGAAAGCAAGGAGTCATGTTATCCAGCCATGAGTAGTGATTCTGCACTGCTGACAACAAACAGGAGCAGCCTATTCCGAAATAAAAACCAGTCCACAACAAAACCCCAAAAGGCACCTTGACTATAATTAGGAGCTGAAATGATGCTGCAGGTTTGAGTGAAAAGTTGGTACTGGACAAACGTCCCTGACATGAACCAAACAGCCCGTTTGGTCGCCACAACAGCTGCTGCCGAGCCTCCTAAGCAGGAAAGGGGCAGAGGGGCCAGCCTCTTCTGCTCCCTGACATCCATAGGATGGATGGAGGGCACCTTAGGCAGGAATTGCACATGGCTGCTGTGCATCTGATGCTGATAGCACAGCTGAGGAGATGAAGCAATGCTGAGCCAGGGCTGCAGCATCTTCCTCTTTCCCAGCATCTTTACCCTGACCAGCACCATGTATCTGTAGTGGTGGGGGCACAGCAGCACATGGGACCCCAGGCTGCAGAGAAGTTGTGCTTGGATTGTTGCAGAGAAGACTGTCATCACATAGTAACTGCGGTGCATGTGCCAGCAAGAGCAGAGTGAGCATGAGTAAGCTTATTATGCGATAATCACACCTTCATCTTTCTGGGTAGATAAACTGCTGAGGTATCCAAGTCTGGCAGTGAGGCACAACCGCTGTCTGAGGATGAGCAAGAAGCAACTGGGACCTTTCCCCATTGGAAACATATGTCTGATTTGATGCCATTCTCTCTTTCTGTTTTTAAACAGAGCATCATTACTGAACCACCTGTTGCCACTTCATTATTACCTGTGTTTGATTACAAAGATGTTAAGTAATCGGCTTTTTAGGTACAAACTCCTTCATTTTTATATCCTTGCATGATATCCCCTAGCAAAGCTTTTATGTCCATTTCAAAGGCTGCATCAAAACTCCTGTGAGCTATGTCAGGGACACAGCAGCCCAGCCTCCTCTTCTGAACTTTGTGAAATCTGGATCAAGACTTTGAATCCTCTCTGTTATAGTGATCAGATCTATAGATGGTGACCTATGGGGCAGTATCCACCCCGGCCCGGTATCGGTAGGCTAAGCACACAGGCAGAGCACTCAGATGGGCCACGACCCCCAAACCGTGATGGGTCCTAATTGCGGGGCG
Source organism: Aegithalos caudatus (assembly GCA_013389925.1). Lineage (NCBI taxonomy): Eukaryota > Metazoa > Chordata > Aves > Passeriformes > Aegithalidae > Aegithalos > Aegithalos caudatus. The sequence continues at coordinate 166,784 of WEIU01003063.1, forward strand.
GAGGAACTGTCCGAGGGCCACCCTTGTAGCCAGGTGGGTCACCCCGCGGGGCAGGGGTGCTCGTCTTCTCGACTCTGCCCTCGGAGGCGCTCAGCTCCTTCCTTGGGAGCTGAGGAAGACTCGGGAGTCAGGCCTCCCCCACCGTCGCCCCCGGGACGCCGCCAACCTCGCTTTCCGCGCCGCCGGGGGGGGAAGGTCCCGCGGTTCCCGCCCGCGGCCGCGCCGGGGGACT
>WEIU01003063.1:168480-197962 GCA_013389925.1 Aegithalos caudatus
ATCCTGACCCAATTCCGAAGCCTTCCCAGTCACTGTGTTAGAATGGAACAGATGCTTTTGGTGTTTGCAAGCTCTTTTGGTACAAAGCTGTCGCTTTTAGCTGCTTTTGGTAGTGAAATTACCCAACAGGGTTACCCTCCAAAAATGAAAAGGCAGAGGGAGACTCGCTTGAAATTTTGTTTTAGAGACATCTAGGGATGTTACTGGAAAATGTAGTCTCTGGGAAGATAGAAGATTAATGTAACTGCAATCTTCCAGAAGCACAATTATAGGTATAAGCCTGGGTGGCTAAGTTCCATCCAGCCCTGGAAATGATCAATTAAACCAGAGGATTTCTGGAGTTTGTTATCACTGAGTCTTTTATTTTCTTTTGTTTGTTTGTTTGTTTTTGGGGGGTTGTTTGTTTGGGTGGTTTTGGTTTTGTTTTTTTTTTGTTAATGCGTGTTTGGGAGGCTTTGCAGGGAACCTATTCAGAAATTATGGAGAGAATTAGAAAAATTTTTGTAATTGGGTGGAAGAAGGTGATACACCCATTTGTTTAAGAAGGGAGTGTTGCCTACTTCTGTTCATCTTGACTTCTCCAGATAAAAATCAAAGCACATCTGTTCTCTCCAAAGCACAACACTTTTCCATTGTCACTGACAGTCTGCTGTTTAGGAATGTTACAGTTGTGTTTAACTCAAAACGAGCATTACCTTCCCTGTGCCAATGGTGCACCTGAAGTCTAGATCAAATTTTTGTTGTGACAATAAGGAAGAGCCTGGTCAGCAGACTGATGCTCAACCAGGTTACAAAAAGCAATATTTCAGCACCAGGCTGTGAAGTGCGTGGTCTTAGCTCTGACTTATGCTGTAGTTCTGAGCAAAGTGAAGATGTGTTCAAGACAAGATTTTTAGTCTATGGGGCTGTATGTCCCCAAAGCATCAGAAATACAAACAAATCCATGCCAGGTCTCCCACTCACGGAAACCCCTCTGGTTTTGAACTCAATCCTTACCTGAACAGCATCTTTATTTTATCTGCTCTGCTGCTTGCATTCCAGTGTCAAAAGGCACATCTGAAAGCTGTAAATGTAGCAAAATTTATCTGTGATGTTGAACAATACCCTTTACTGAAATGAGAGAGATACAATTCTATTTTTCACTTTTTCACTGAGTACATTGCACCTGTGCTTACACGCACACACCAGAATCTTTCTTTTGGAGTGTAGTGTTATTTATTCCGTTTTCCCTTTGTATTCATCTCTCACTTGCTGTCTTTGAAGTAACTATGACAAAATGAAAATTTAGTGGCGATTTTAGGACTGGATTTTAGGACTGGATTTTAGGACTGGGCTGTAGTAAATCCCCCTGTACAGGGGCAAGATGGGGAACTCTGTTTACAGAAAGACATGCATTAAGCTTTTTTTTTTTTTTTNGTTTTTTTTTTTTTTTTTTTTTTAGTGATATAAAAATCCTGGGATGAATAAAGGCCCAGGGGTAAGATGTATGGAAATTCTGTCGTGGCGCAGAATGATACAATTTTTTTTCTGTGAATGAAGAAATAAATGCCCAGCATTTTGTAAAAATGTGCGTGAAGGTTTAAGACAGGTGAGGACTTGCACCTGCAAGAGCTCAGAGCCCAGACTGCAGCCATAGGTGCAGACATGCCCAGGGTTGCAGCCTGAGGCTGCAGGTGCTGTAACACCCGTCCGCTCCACACTGTGATGAGAAGACAGCCACAGCTCAGCAGATAAATCATTTAATATGAGAACTTTTTTCTAGCCCACACAGACCACTGTGAAACAGTTAAAACAGTAATTTTGCAGTACATAGGAGAGGAGCACAGTGATGCATATTGCAGCAGCAGAGCACTGTGGTCCAGCAGCACCACAGTATATCTTGTTCCAGCTCTACAGATGTGGAACATCATCACCCTGTTCCACGGTGGTGCAGTGATGTGGTCGCAGATGCAGACACTACAGGGGTACAATCAGATACACAGAAAAGATTGCAGGGATGACTCCATGGAGAATGTCATTATTGCAGTAACAGCAAAAAGGAGCAGTTCAGGATTAGAGGGTTGTGTCTGAGAGAGACAGATTTGTAGCTGTGCAGAAAAAAAGACAGAGTGAAGGAAGAAGCGCCGTGTTTATATAACCAGCACAGCAATATAGTGCACTGTGGGTGTGTACTCCAGGAGAATGCTAAGATACTGCCAGGATACAGGATGCAGTGATATTTTATTAATTAGGCTTGTGCTATATTGGTGCAGTGATGTTCTAATACCATTAAGCAGTAATACTCTTTCAGGATATTTTACCATTTTCTAATTGAGTGGTACGTGAATTAACAAAAGTAGGGTAGTGTAATGATGCATAAAGTATAAGCCAGGATGTCATCTCAGCCTAAGGACATGTGTGCACACTGGCTCAGCGTGGCAGTTGCAGAAGAGCACTCTGCTGTGGACTTCATACTGGCTTGGGATGCAGTGCGTGCAGCTGCGAGTGCCTGGAGAACACGGCACTGACAGTGCAGTGGTGTGGTAACGCAATCCTGGGGCAGAGAAGAGATGTGATACTGGTGCCATGTGGTAGGAGTTTGGCAGTGCACGGGTGTGATAATTGTGGAGTGTTGTAGCCTGACAGAAGAGTTTAGCAGTCTGCTGATGTAGTAATACAATATTCCAGACAAGAGCCATTCTGTACAGCAGTGATCACTTCTGGTGTGATATTTGCAAAGGGCTGCGCTGATCTGACAGCACAATTCCGCTGTAGCAGAAGGCAGCAAGTGAAGTATTACCCCATGCCACAGTTTTGGAAGCATGGCTGTAAGCTAGCAAGAGGACAACACCACAGACTCACCTGGTGACAGTGCAGTGTGAGTATGGGCTGGTTTTATGCGGGACAGTGGGACAGCAGTGTTTTAAAGTGGCCCTGCAGTGGCCGGAGCTCGGTGCAGTGAGAGCAGTGCTGTGACTCACGGGTGTAATTGGCAAGGGGTGTGTGTATGATAATGCAGCAAAGTGGGAAAGTGGCAAGATAAGGGAGTGTGAGGAGAATGTTTCACATGATTTTGACCTGATAGGATAGTGTTGGAGTGGCCAAGTGGCAAAAGTGTGTTGTGAAGCATAAGGGAGCATGCTTATTACCCCTGCAGAGCAGAAGAGCACGAGGGTCCTGTAGTGTCTCTAGCGTGGCTACAGATCAGTTCAGCGGCAGAAGAGGAGTGGTGACCCGTCAGCAGTTGGCATGGAGGTGGGGTGGCAGCCCGGCAGCAAGACACAGTTCATGAATGTGACAACAGTAGCAACAGCAGCACAGGGACCGGGACAGCAGTGCGGTGGCAGCAGGACCGCAGTGCAAGTTCTGTGGCGTTCTGGGGCAGCGGTGGTGTGGCTGCAGTGCCTACGGTGCAGCAGCCGCTTGGCACCTGGCTCAGCGCAGCTCTGTCCGGGGACTGCGGCACAGGCAGCCACCGCTTCTCATCGCTTCATTCCTCCTGTGCCTCAGCACTGGCCTAGCTGGCACCTTCAAGAAGAGCTTTTTCCGGGCATTTGCTATGCAATATTAATTTGTAAGTGATCCTGCCATGTGAGACCTGAACGTTTTCAGAGCCGTTTAGCTTTCACACCCTACCTGACTGTTAAATTTTTCAGTGAAGTGATTCCCCAACAGTTTTCTGTCAATTGCCTCTAGTAGCTTGGGGATCAAAGGGGTCAAACAATTGCCGTAGAGAATCATGAAATATTTACAGGGTTCTGCTGTTAGCACTGTGGCCAAAGGAGCTTTTGTATTTCTATTTGTACAGGGAGTTTAAAGCCTCTCCTGCACCATCTCCCATTCCTGCTTTAATGTCAGTGTCCACATTACCATTAAAATAGGGAAGGAGTCTTTCTGCATTTCCTGTGAAATTTTCCTTTTCTTGTCCTGCTCCATGCCAACCTTTATTCTTAAGCTTTAATTCTTAAGAGGTTTTAATGGACCCTACCACAAACTGGGATGACAGAAGTGGCCCCATTTGGGGGCAGGAGGTGACCCCAGGCTGCCTGTGTGGAAAGCATGTGTCAAGAACATTCTCCTCTGACCAGCCGAGAGGAGAGCATGTAGGGAAAAGGTGCCTTGCCCAGCCTCTCAGCTTTCTGATCTTCTCATCTGCCAGATGACTTTGTTCCCTCCAGTGTCTTTGGCTTCACCTGATTCTAACGGGCATTTTGCCCAAGAGCAGTCACTGCATCAGGACTGTTCTTGGAGATTCACCCGTGGAGAACCAGGAAGCCCTGGCCAGTCCTGCCGGGGTGGAGTGACTCCTGGCTTAGTAGTGGAAGTTTTCAGCTGGCCCTGTGTATTAACGAGGGAGGCTGCACCGTGTTGGGCTGCTCTGGAGCAGTGACGCCAGCAATGGAAACTTTCATGTGTCACGCTGTGGGGTGGCGAGGTGAAGGTGAAAGGTTTGGGTTTCCAGGTGCTCTCACGTGCTGTGTTGTGCCTGTAAGGCAGGTGAAGCAGTGGCATGTCAGGGCTCGTGACAAACTGAGACAGTCTAACTAAACTGCTCCTTAACACTGTTAAATCGTCACAGTAATTTGGGGTGAACAGACTTCTGGCTTAGCATGACTGACCGCCGGAGTGATGCTGGTCCCGTGGCACGGTCTGGGCTCGCTTGGAGTATGGAGCGTGGGTGCACAGATTAGAAGGCAGAAAAAATAACGGAGAAATACCGAATGCACCGACTTTTCCAGTGTTTGATGGCACCTGTGAAGGCTTATACCGGCCCCAAAAGGGCCCCTAAGGGCGCGGGCGGAGAGGGAAGGGAGTCCCCGTGGCAGCAGAGGACACTCCCGGGGACAGCAGTATTCCCTCTGCTGCTGCCCGTCCCGCCGGACTCCCCGGGACCGGCGCTGNCCGGCAGAGCCGCCTTGACACGGACCCGCCGTGCTCTGGGCTCCCGGGGCTGCCCGGTGACTGTGTCACACCGGGGGGAGCCCCGCTGTTGACGTGAAGTAGGCGAGAGCCGCTCCCAGCTGCGTATTCACAAGGGTCCGGATACCTGCGTGGGGCCCGTACAACTTCCGTGCTTCCATCCCTGCATGAGTTGCCACAGCCCATGTCCATGCATGTAGATTGACATAAAAAGCCTTCATATACGTGTCTTGTCTATGTACACACAGCCTGCTCGTGCAGCTTCTGCTAAATCTTCTGTGTGGCTACACAACCACCTCTGTACACGCTTATGCATTCCTGTGCTTAAAACATCGCTCGGCGTTTGTGTGCTCACCTGCCTGCTGACACCTGCCACACCTTCCAAGGTACGTCTCATGTTTTTATATGTAATGACCTCAGACACAGAGAAACGTTGTTCTACTTAAGCATATCCGCTCAGATGCCCCCTTGCTCAGCTTGGAGAAAAGTTCATCACATTTATTGCTTGTAAAGAGCTTGAGGGATGTGAGCCAGACGTAGAGAATCACTAAGGGGCAACGGATAAGCCTCCTGCCTGCAATGGGTCTGCCAGCAAACATTAATCTTTGTCAGTGATTTACTTTTTAAACAAATCTGTTTTAAAAGGCTATAGAAAGACATCAAAATAAAACCAAGCTAAAAGAACATTCATTAAATATTCTGTTCATGAAATATACAGCAGTATGATCTAATGCACTGAAATACACAAACCTTCTGGTTAGATTCAGCTTATCTTTGGAGAGAAAAAAAAAGCAGTGATAAATTAATCATCATTTTTATAACTCCATTGTCCATTTTGTTAAGCTTTACCACCTTGATTTTTGTTTCATGCAATCCTGGGTTTCAACACAATGTCAGGGAAGTTTAGCTTTAGATGTAGTGGCTGGGCTGCAGGTTGTCAGCTGAATTAGCTGTGAGTCTTTGTAGCATTCCAGCTTCAGTAACTGTTTTTCCCTGATGAGTCCATGAGTGGTATTGATTTCCGATAACAAGCAGCTATATGGTGTGCATTCAGTAAAAGATGCCTAGCTAACTTTGGGCTCCCTTTCAATAATCCTCTGACATTCCTGTGACCTTAGAGAGCAGCAGCAGTGCTCATGAACCTGAGTAGTCCTCAAATTTCAATCAAATGCCCCACTTAAAAATAAAAGAACTGTCCTAGCTATGGTCATATTTAGATTTTTAGTAGCTTTCTGCAGCAGCATAAGACCATGAACTCAATGCTGTCCATCAATGAAGAGATTAGCAATATTCTAATATTTCTTCCATCCATTCCTCCCCTAGAGTACTTTGAATCTTGCAACCATCTTTGGAAGGAATGCACAGCATTGTTTCATCCCACTCAGAAAAAATTACATTCTCTGCTCTGGGAAGGAAACAGGCAACCATGTAACATTGTGAAGCATCATGTCACAACAGCTGAAGGCAGGAAGTAGAAAACCACCAGCAACCCCAACATGTTCTGCTGAAATAAGATACAAAGGGTCTAGATACTTTGGGACCAGCTGTTCTGAGATATAGCCAAAGACCTGGGATACACAGTTTGGCCCTCTTAAAGGTGCTGTCAGATCCTTACTCAAATTAGAAGTGAGGCAAAGCTCCATTTTAGTGTGGAAATCTCAGGTAATGCTGCAGGGTTGGTTCGGAGTATTTGGTTGATAATGGCTTTCAGGCCTCTGCTCATCTGATGATCAGCCACGTTTTCAGTGTGCCAGCTAAACAGTGACCTCCTGTCCCTCTTATTTCCAAAGAGGTGAGACAGCCAGGCAGAATTATCTGCTTTTGCAGTAGTCACAGTTGGAGAGGGTGGCACAAAATTCCCATATTCTGGAGCTAAGAGAAGGAACCACGTAAAGTTTATTTTAAACAACCTCTGTGCTCCAAATACATGACAAATCCTCACAGCAGCTGCTGAGCTGTCAAGTTTGTACTTGTCTTTTTGTAGCCCATTGATGATCTTTAGGATCATCATCAGCAAATATCTACAGTACATTGTGCTCTGGGCAACGCATCTCCTGCGTAGGAACTTGGAAGTTGGGCTAATGCAAAATACTTGGATCAGATCTACAGGGAAGGTGTCAGGAGAAGGCACGTTCCCATCTATTTTCATCTAATTCAAAAGGAAGCCAGCTATTTACAGACAGAGCTGTTCTAAACAGAAGTTGACAGGCAGTCCAGGCTTTGTTACCTTGAGAGGGATAGAAAATATCCTTGGTCTTTTTAATAAACATTCTGTTGTTTGTGATTGATTATGATCCAATTGCTCTAATGGAGGAGAATATTATGCACAGCATGAGTCAGCAAGACTTTCCTCCTGGAACAGCTGACAGCAAAGAAAGTTCCCAAACTCTCTGCAGAATTCCTCTCCTATATGAGAATCTGGACTACATCCACCAATACCTACTGGTGCCTCCCCTTGAGATGGACCTGTACTTGTCTGACTGGCATATGGAACCATCCAAGGTTCATTTGAGGTTAGAAGACACAACTCAATGTGCAGCAAAAGCACTTGGGAGCTGATGCAGGAGAAGAAAGGGAAATCAGTCGCAGAAGTGCGGTGTGCCAGTGCATGTTCCAGTGGTTGGGAGCTTCAAAATGAGGTCCTTGACAAAATGGCAACAGCAAGATGTTACCTAATCCAAATGCTTAGGCTCATACAAGGTTGTTCACTAAAAAAGACAGGTTTTTTTTTAAACTATATGTTCCCTGTAAGATATAGATCTATAGCCACCAGATAAAGGGTTATTGGAAGCAGATTTGAAAGCTACTAATCCATATGTGCACTCTCCACTCTGGGATAGGAAAAAATACAACAAAAATTCCTGCCCTGTTAGGATAAATTTAGTAAGGGGATATGTTTTAATATACTAAACCTTTAAAGCATTTAGTGGACTCTCGGCAAAACTATAGACTTCAGTGAAAAGATACTAGGAAAGAGTTTTCCCTGCTTTACTATATAATACCCACTACCTAGTGACATTGCCCTGTAGCATATTTATGTTGTGTTGAGAGCAGTGGTGTAATGTTCCAGCATGTGAAGGACTGTGCACTGAAACAGGCCTAGCATCTGAACAGTCCCCATACAAATCCATACTTACAGTGAAAGTTTTTGCCAAGCAAAGCTACAGTTTGGTAAGCAATCACATGCTTTGGATTGATTTTATTCTTCCTGTTGTGTCTGTTGGATATTTGCTGCCACTGGATAAAGTTTCTGGCAGCTGCCAAGTGATTAGCTATGAGGAGTTCCAACATTTTCCTATGAAATGAGCATTTCTGCCAAAAGTGCCAGCCCAAAGCACAGCACTGCTGCTTTTTAAAGTATCCAGACATATTAAACCACCTAAATCATTCCTTGTTCAATGCCAAGTCAGCCAGTCTTCTCCCTCCCCTGTGCTCAGGTCAGTCAGTCTGCCAAATGCTTCTTTCCTGTGAGCTGAGGCCTTTTTCTGTGTCAAGCTGCATCCCCTGAGGTCTCTGCTTGGACCTTGGGAGAAAGGGAGGGATGCATGACAGCAGTAAGACTTGCATTTCACAAAGTTCTTACAGATTTTTAGAAAGTTTACATCAGAGACACAGACCTTAAAAGAACAGTGTGATTGCCACAAAGAACAGTGTGGGAAAACCAGTATACATGCATGTGCAGCCCTCCCACATGCATACTGACTACCCCAGATATAGGCATACCCACAGATCAGCACCTACACAGAAATGTTTCTGACACACTTATTCTCAGCATCCTGTTCTCTTACAGCAGCCTCAGTTGGAGGAAGAGAGAAAATACGTTCCTTCTAACCTAATCTGCTAATGACCTTTCTGCCAACTCCACTTTCCTGCCTATCTCTAAGCTACCTGTGGTGGTGATGGGAACAAGATCTCGCTGTAGAGAGATTTTCCTCCTCAGAGCTCTAGCTGTCTGCTAGATCGTAGTGTCCTGCTCTTAAGTTGTTCTTAAGAGAGTCAGGGTAAATAAGGAGATTAAAAAATTGTTTATGATTGCGTCTCTTGGGCCTCTTGCTCCACTAGAGTTCTTACAGAGTCGAAGGATTGTGACTGTGCTGCAAACCTGGTGCACATGGGCACCCATTCCCTCTTCCCTTCCTGCATTGTGAACTCCCTGCCAAGCCTGGCAGCAGGTCTCAGCCCTCTCACTCTGCCCTGCACATTTCCTACAACAGCCTGTAACTGCAGGGAAGAAAAGCTGGAGTGTAGGCAAACACATCAGTGTGCCACAGTGGCTGGCTCTCAATGCTCTGGTACAAGCCAGTATTTAAAGGGTGACCATCTTGTTTAGAGGCCTTTTAAGGCACCCTCCACAGCTGTATTCCAAAGCTGTCTCACAATAGTCTGGGAACTGGGATGAATTTTTCTGGCAGGAGATGTCTGACTCCATTTTCTTCCTTCCCTCTCTCTGGGACAGTGTGGGAGACGGGCACTTCTCAGTTGCAGGGCATTCCTGGCCTCCATGCTTCCTGTCAGGGAGAGATTCATTAGCAGCAGAAAGGCAATTCTCTCCTCTCTGCTCTGGAATTGAAGTCGTTTGTCTCGGGAAGGAGCCCAGGCGCCTCACTCGCTGTGTGGCAGCTTCTGCTCAAGGGAGACAAGCACTTTGTCAATAAACAAGGAGCCTGGGGAATGGCTGCAGCTGACAGAGGACATTATTAATGACTGGCACTTTGTCAGAGGGTAGATCAGCCTCCCATTAGTTCCTTTAAGAGGGGAAAAAGAAATAGGTCTAAAGATGGAAGCCTGAGAGCAGCTGGGAGTTTCAGCATCCTCCTGCAAAGTCCCCCACTGCAAGGCCCAGGGCTGCACAGCCCCCAGGGAGTGACTGTATCTTTCCTCAGCATCTCCTGTGACAGCGGGAGACAGGCCCAGCTCAGGAAGAGTTTTGCTTCCCAGCCTGGCATGGGTGGGCTCTGTTATGGAGATCTTCCCCTCTGTCCCCCTCTCAGTCAGCCCTGGGTACAAGGGGCAGACAAGGAATGTCTTCCAGCATCGCCTGCTGCAGCTTCTTGTTACGGAGAGCCTGTGGACCTTTGTGCAGCTCCTACCCACATCATTCAATGAAGAAGGCATTGAAGGAATCTGAGAGGAGGCTGTCCCACTGCCTTCACTCTTGGGAAGCCGTTAGTACAAGGAAGAGCAAGAAACACAATTCCCTATGGCCTTGCACTTCTGTCTGTGACTGTAACTGGAGAAGCTGCGGACTTTTGTCATACTTGGACTCCTAAACTCATCTCCTTAGATGGAAGAAGCGTCTAAACTCTAAAGCAACTGTTGAGTCACCTTAGAATAATACTTGATGTGCCACAGCACCATCAGGGTGGAAGGAGAAATCCCTGCTTTGTTGTGACATTGATAGTTCATCCTTCTCTGTCCTACAGCCCTAGAGCTGCCAGGAGAGTGAGTCCTTGGCTCCTTCACAAAAAGCATGTGGTGCAAGTACTCAGGCTATGGAGCAGGTCTTTGTAGAAGCTTTTGTTTGGAACCACACTTGCAAACAAAGATGTGAAATCTTTCCAACACCTGAGTGTCCAACCATCCTGCTGCATAATGGTGTAAGATTGGTGTCATCCCAGTCTCCAAGGTATTTGAAGGAGGTGGCTCTTCATACTTCTTATCATTGTGGAGCTGCAGCTGTGTGTGGTGCCTTCATAGCTAAAGGTTGCCTGAGTGTGAGGATGTGGTTTTTATGCAGTTTAAATCTCTTTTCAGACTGAATGCTCTTATGCTCAGCCTGAGATCAGGAGATAATGTATTGGGGACTCATCCCTTTTCTTTCAGAGATTATTCTATGCTACAGGCATGAAATCCAAAGTTTAGAGCCAGCTCTAGAATCAGGTGCCCCTTATTTATCCCAGGATTTGGGCTCCTGCAAATGGAATGGATGGATCTGCCATCAAAATCCTTTGATTCTCATTATCTAACCTGGGGCTGTTTAGATTTCAGATTCAGGTGTGAGTCCATCTTTGGCAGACTTGTGTGGGTTAAACTGCCAATTGATTTTTACTTGCAGAAAGCTGAAAAACTTTAATGCAAGACTGGCTCAAGGTCTCTCCCTTGTGGTTAAATATTACTGTCCTGAGACTGTGAGTGTTGTAGGGTCCCAGGACTGCTGTCTCCAGGCTTGCTTCCACCATGACAGGAAAAAAATCAGACACTTCTAGGTCCGCTGGTATTTATAAGCTGAACCAGGTCCCACCCAGATAAGTGGTCCATTTCTGCTCCCAAACAAGCTGTGGTCTGCTCCAAGCCCCTAAGTGGATTGCCTTCTGCCAGCCTAGCGCTGTGGTGATTGAAAAGCCAAGAGGAGTCAGAAGGGGGGTGGGTAGGGATGCAGTGTTCAGAGGTTGTGTGGACCCAAACTAGCTAGATTCACGGAACTCATCACTGAAATCACTTCTTGCGTTGCCTCTCTGTTTTAATTCTCCCTGAAACAGCCCTCTCCTATGAGTGAAACGATCTTGCCTGCAGATTGAGGGGGGTGGGAGGGATTTGAACATTAATCTGATGTAGATTATACATCCGCCTCCCTCTCTCCCCCCTTCTCACTCACTCTCTCTCTCCCTCTCTCTCCCTCTCTTTCTGTCTGTTTCTCTCCCCTCCCTCTCCTTCCTGCTTCATCTCTTCAAGAAAGTGAACATAAAGTAAAATACGGAGAGAGAGAGGCAGAGAGAGAAAAAGCTCCCTGAAGAGGGAAAGCCCAGCAGCCAGTAGCTGTTTGGATTTGCCTGGTGCTGCCTTTCTTGCTTTGCTCCCAAGGAATACCTTTAATGGGATCAGTTGCTTCCGTTCCTTTATAACCAAGTCCACCGGAAAGGCAGCCTCAACATATTATGGGCAACTGTTTGAAGTCTCCTCTGAGAAACCTCTCTAAAAAGGTATGTTCCCTGAATCAAAGTGCGCTGTGCATTTCCAGCCCTGCTTCTTGGGATGGGTGACCTTGTGGGCAGATGAGAATGGGAGGTGGGAGAAACACAGAGATGAGTGTGAAGGGTTCAGCTTCTTCACCAGACTTTTTCTGTAAGAGCTGCACATGCAAGTGCAGCCAGTAGAGCACAGGATGCTGAGAGCCATAATATGTATAAATAAATGCGTGTGTAGGCTCATGTCCTGCTCACTGTGTGTACAGCTCTCCTCTGGGTACGTGCAAGCACGTGCTTGTGGATGTGTACAGTGTGCTGGCACACTCCTGTCAGGGCATCCTGCTTGCTGTGCGGGTGTATGTGTGAGCTTGTGCGTGTGCACGTGCTTCAGCTGAGAGTTACTTCCTTGAGTAATCACGTGTGGCAGGGGTGCAGGGACATAGATGCATGTGTACGTGAAGGGCCACGTGTCTGGACCTGTTGCCATTGCTGTGTAAGAGTGTGCACACCTGTGGGCCCATCTGAGGTAATTGTGTGTCCTTAGCTCTTTACATCTCTACATAGGCATCCCGAGTGCCTGAGCAGGTTTGCTGTGAGTGCAGAAGGAGGGAATTTCTGTGTATCACACACATGCCCTTGCTTGTATGGTGCTGTGTGTGCTCACCTGCTGGTGCATGTCCTCACAGAAGTCTGTGTGTAGACATGCACATGTTTTTACGTCTAATCCATCCTTGCATATGCACACAATTAGTTTTGTTAGTCTGTGTTTGGGTACAGAAGCATGCTTTTCTCTCTGTTCTGCTTGTCCATGCATCTGTTTGTGAATGGATACACTGGGCCCTGGCTGTGTGTTTGTGCATCAAGTTGCACATCAGCATGGCTCATGTGTCTACATGCTTGGGCCCAGCTGGACTTCATCTGCCAGCTGCCACATGTATCTGTTAGGCTTCAGCCCACAGTCTGCTCTGTGCTGAGGTTTTGCAGTGGTCCTGGGACAAATTAGATTCAGGAATAATTCTGTTGTTATGGATTGGGTTGAAATGGGAATGACATGCCCCAGAAACATTTCTTGTTTGACTGAGGAAGATCTTACAGCACTGTGTACCTGTCAGCCACACTGTTCTCACTTGGCATTGCTGCAAATCTAATAGCTCAGCAAAAAGCTATGCAGTTCATTCTCCCTAAATGATAAAGTTATGCTGATCATGCAAAGTATTGCTGCCTCTGTGGAGACCTTGATGACAGTGAAATGCCACTGCCATCAAGATGCTCCATCCAGGAGACCTTGCACCTGGGAAAGCTTCCCTGGGAGGGAGCTGTCTGGGAGAGGACCTCCATCATAGAGTGTTTCTTTTGGCTGCATGTTGGCCTCTTCTGTATAGAAAACACAATTTGCTTGTTATCTTGGCTGTTGTAAACAAAGCCTGTAACGGCACAGTGCTTCTGTGAGGGAGCTGGGATACTTGATGAGGAATTCATCACCAAGCAGTCAGACAGTGCTGAGACCAGTCCCTAGGTCAGGGTGACCTGCAGGGAGATGTAGAAATAGCTGAGATTCTCCCAAATGTTGCACATATGAAAAACCAACTTGGTTGTTTGTAGATTGCCTCCAACTTGGAATAAAAGGAGTTGGCTGCAGCTGTGCAAGGCAATTGCAATTAAAGTCTGACATGTAGCCAGGCTGCTTGAATCAAAATAGATTCAAGAACCTGTAAATTCTGTGTTGTCAGTCTTTGAGGTAATTGATGCTTTCTTTCCTAAAAGCTGCTTTGAATAGCTCACTTTGTGCCTAGTTACAAGACCTGGGACGTCAGGACCGAAGAGAAGAAGTTGCAAAGCTGAATTAGAGACTTTCTCAGACATGACTCTAGTGAGCTATGAAATAAGGCACTCCTCCTGACAGGTCCTGGTACCCTGCCATTCTTTTGGTCGCAAACACATGATTATAGTGGAGGCTTTGCAGATCAGTCTTAACATTGCCCAACTTCAGTTGGCTGTTATATGACCCCAGTAATTTTTCTCAGATTTTACTTTGAGCAAACTCATTTTGCTGAAATGTTAAAGAGGAGGGACTGCAGACAACATGTGGAAGCTGCTCTTGGGTGACAGTCCCAACTCTTGAATACATGATCCCAAAATTTGGGATTCACTCACAGGCACCAGCTAGCTTGGTCTGGGTCTAGATGACCCCAGGGTACCTTGCCTGTTCAAGCTTGGACTCCATGTCTGTTGTTGGAAGCTTCAGTTTCGTATTGTCACAGTGTCCTCCCCAGTGATCATGGAAGCCATCCTGGCTGCCTTTCCCTCCAAGAGATACTGCAGTTGGGATCGACGCCCCTCTTGACTTGCTGTTCTGCAAAGTCCCTCTGACAGGCAGGAAAATGAAGTGAATCCTGGTGTGCTTCTGCTGTGCAGAAATTAAAAGCCTCGGCATCCAGGTTCCTCACTTTACCACAACTCTCCACCACTTTGGCTGTCTCTAGATCAACCAGGTCTCTTCCCGCTCCATAATCTGCTGGTCTGACACAGCCAAGGGCTGGACTTGGCCAGGAGATTAGTGGTCCTTTGCTTAGGGAAGGGATTGGGAAAGCCTGATCTCTCCAGTCCTATCCTTGCATTTTCTTTGTCATGCACAATTGCTGTTTCCCCTGTAATGGGTGGCTGATGTTTCTTTGCCCCATACCAGTATCACAGCTCCCTTGCCCTCTCTTCTGGGATGTAGAAAGAACATGGTGAAGGGAACTTGAGTGGACATTTGCAGGAGAACCTGTGAGACTGCTGGCAGAGGGGACACTGCCATAAATCCTGCCTGCAGTGGCAGGGCAGGGAGCCTTGCTGAACTGTTCACCTTGGTATGCTGGCACTGCAGCAGTTTGTCTGATCACAGTCCTCAGTGGCTCTTGGCAACTGATTTTTGTCAAACTGGCAACCTCTATCAAGAAAAATAATGGGATGACTATTATGAGGTACTACTGTACAGCTTGGTAATAAACTATTGACTGGAAGTGTCAGCAAACAAAAATTTGGGGCTGGGGCTTTGCACCTTTCACATGGCTTCACTGGAATTAAACACAGAACTGATGTGGGGTATTTAACTGATTCATATTATTTGGTATATTAAACTGAAAAATGTGCCAGCAAGTAAAGCTGATAATTTTGAAAATACATTTCACTGATGTCAAAAAGCTGTGTAGCTCAACACAGATGTCTTGACATTTAGCTGAGCTAGTAATATGCCATTCGTGGATGGATGTTCATCTTTCAGTTTTTTAAGGACAAGTGTCCTATGTGTCAGAATTAATCAGAGACAGATTCCATTCTCATCCATGACTGCAATGAAAATGCTTTTCTGCTTCATTATTTTCTTTCTCCATGGCTTGCTTTTTGAGTTATTTTTGTTTTGATGCTTGCTATTCACATGACATTATACATGAGCAGATTGGTGCAAGACTGTGTACAAAAAGGCAAATTACAAACGATGCATGCAATGTAATAGCACATGGCAGACACAGCTAGTAGATACAATAGTCTCAGACAAGTGTGAATGGGGGGGTGTTTGTGTCTGGTCTTTTAGCCTGGAAATGTACCTCAGGCTTTAAGGAAAGGGTTAATAGAGACAATGACAAGTGACAGAGCTTCTCTGATCACCCCTGGGAACACTGGCTGTAAAAGTGGAATCATCCCTGAAGAGGAATCTGATGTATGATTAATGTTTATTCTGTAAAACCAAGGGTCCTGTGGGTTGTGTTGGCTTTTTATAGCTGCATGGGAATATCAGGATAAGAGGTTTTTTGCAGAGCCAGGGAAATGCATTTCTATAAAAGGAAAGCAATGCCTCCTTATAAAATCCAGTGCTGGATTCTGTTCTGGAGCCTTAGCTTAGCAGGACGTGTGCACTTAGGAAAATGTGCAAATGCAAACGCTCAAAAATGTTGTGCCCGTGCCTGATCTCCACTTTGGGACTGTCAGTGATTAAAAGAGGCCAGGGCAGTAAGTGCCTCAGACCCTGAGGATGTAACTAATTAGTGGCTGCACAAGGCAGCATGAGCCTGCAGTTGGCAGGGCCACCTGATGCTGTAAAAGGTCTTCTGATAACGTGATAAAGCGTGTGATGCTGTGCTGCTGAAAAGTAACGTGGAGCCCGTGCAGTGGCTTTGTGCAGGCTGTGCCTGGTCTCCTGGGGCGGCCCTGGCCAAGGCGGCGCTGCCGGCAGGTTTGCCCGGGCCTCGGGCTGGCACACGTGCTGTTAAGTTGGGATGTGCTCGTCCTTTGCAGCTCATTCAAGGCAGTGTTAACTCCGGGGCTGATTGTGGGAGTGTGACACTTTGGGCGGTCTCTGGGTAGATGTGAGGAGTGCTGAGAGTTTGATGTCATTTCAAAGTGAAATTCTCGTGGTCGGTTGTTCTTTCAGCTTTTGAAAGTGAACTCCCGGACTTACTGCTTCTGTACAAATCCTAATAGGCTGGTGGGGGGGACGCAGCGCGCACCAGATGAAACAACTTTAGCAATTATGTCTGTGCGAGGCGGTTCAGTAAAACTTCAGAGGAACGAGATGGGGAGGTAACATCCTCTGTTGTGTTGTTTGCTTGCTGCTGGTTGGCTGGGAAGATCCGCCATGACGAGAAGACGAGCTATAAAGCTGTCCAGACGAGCGAAGAGGGGTCGTCGGCTGGCGAGTACCAGGGTCCGCTCATGGTGCTGGCCCAGAACTGCGCCGTCATGCACAACCTGCTGGGGCCAGCATGCATCTTCCTGAGGAAGGGCTTCGCAGAAAACAGGCAGCCTGTACGTAAGTTACACCCAGCGGGGCGAGACACGCACAAAGCCACGTGGACGTGAGCCGGGGATGCGGAGCCACCCCCGTGCTCGGTCTGCGTGGAGCTCTGTAACTCCCAGCCCTGGATCTCGAGCATCCTGGCTCCAGCTCCAAGTGCAAATGCAGTCACAGGCAAATGTCTAACCTGAAGGATGTGCAGATACCCTTGTGCCTAAACACCAAGAAAGGAGGATTCTAAACTTGTAGCTATGGAAGATAGATCCAAGCTTACACTCAAGTAGCCATAATCTTACAAATTCAGGAAAAGGTTTCAGGACTTGCATAATCATATGAACTCGGGGAGAGTCCAGTGTTCAAAGCTGTTATTCCAGCAAGACAGCCACCTCTCATTCCCGGCCTCAGATTACCATTTAAAGCCTAAATAGCCAGTTAAATGCAAATCAGGGCATCTGTATTGGGAACAAGCTGTCCATATTTGATACTGTTCCTATCAGTTCAAAGTGAGCACACTAGTACCAGCAGAAGTAAGCGGACAGCTGCCTCCTCACAGATACCCAAACACTCTCTTGTGCACTGGCATACCCAGCCTGACACTGCAGCAATCCCAGCCAGTTAAACTGAGGAACATCAGGCTGTCCTTATATTTGCAAATAGTGCAAGGCTACCAAATGCTATTACCCTCCCACACAGAGAGAGAGAGAAATAGCAAAACCACTTATATTCATTCATTCACACCTATTGTAACTAGGTGTTCATATGCATCCAATGTATGCATTTATATATAAACAATAAAAACATGTGCTTGTATGTATGCACCACAATATTGTGTCTTTAGAAGAACAAAAACATGTTTTTGCCCCCAAACATTCTACTCCTGCAATAACATGAACTTAAAGACAAATAGAAACATATGATTAACACACCTTTTATGGATATGTATGAATGAACATGTGCATTGTCTGATATTCACCCAGTGCCTCCATGTTCTTGTGGTGAAACAAAGCTCACCCCAATTGCCTCAGAACCAGATGTTTATTGCCTCTGTAACAAACCTCTGTTTCACTTATGTGTTGATATGGTCATCTACAGCTGTAGGAGACATGTAGGTCTTTATTTCCTGAAACCTCTGCCTCAACCGACAGCTCAAAAAAGAGTATGTGTCATTTTAATCAAAGGGCTTTTGTTTTTCTTAACCTTCAGCCACTAAGTAATCACATAGTCCCTGTCCCAGGTCACCAAAACATGAAACACACTTGCTGACCTGCGCAGAGCCACCTGTCACAGGGGATAGGTCCATCTCCCCAGTGGACAGCTGGACAAGTGTCCATCCTGCTTAGGCCATGGAAGATCACTGTACCCTAAGAGGTCTCCAAAATAGGATTAGTGATGTCTCTAAGTACCCTGATGTAGAATAAGTGCATCTAATACACAGCTTTACTTTTACTGACTCTCTAGACCAACAGGATTTATTGTGCATAGAACAGAAATAAATGAGGGTAAGACCATTAAGTATAATGGACTCTTTGGAGGTCATGTCTGCTCATATCTAGGATCTAAACTCTTGGAATAGTTTTATTCCTCTTCCTATATGTTCTCTGAAAGCTTTAGAATGATTCAGCCCATTTTATCCCAAACAATTTTGCTCTTTAATAATTTTAGGGGATCTTTCAAATTTGAAACAGAAAACCTCTTCATGACGTTATCTATCACTTGAGTCAGATTTTTGGAGGGACATAAACCCTCCCCCTCCTTCTGCATTTGCAGTCTGTGGCAAACGCAAATCCTTTGGTGTGCAAAATTAGAGCCAGTGCTGAAGCCCCCACTTCTGACAAGTGTCACCGATGTCAGTTGTGATGTGGTCTTCAGTGAGGGAGGAGGAGGAGGAGGATGGTCTTGTGAGGACTGTGCTGGAGGAGGGCCTGGATCCTATCCTGGCCACTCTCACAAGACAGCGGCGACCGCAGGTGAGTCACGGCAGCCTTTGCACCGTGGCGCTGGCACTCACAGCCCTGCACCTGCTGTGCACACAGCCGCTATCTCCAGGGATCCGTGTTTGCAGTTGCTGGAATAAAGTGCACAAGGTGCTGGAACTGACCATGGCTGGTTTTCTCCTGTTATTTTATCTAAGGCAGGAAGGCAATTATGCCTCCTGCATCCGGTCTGAGGAGTTTGAATTGGTTTATTACTTGGTGTTGATGAAAGCAGAACAAATGGGATGACATGTTTGAAAATACCAGGTCTGTGAAGGATGAAACAGCAGAGCCAGCACGCTCTGACAGTTCCATCCAGCACAGAGATGCCTCTGGGAAGGTTACAAGTGGCAAGCTGGTCATTTCTCTGGCACAGCCCACTTCTGCACAGACGTAAACCAGTGTGTGTCCTAGTTTGCTATGCACTCTGAGCAGCTGCCGTTAGAGTTTCCAGAGGAGCCTGTGGTTAAATAGCAAAGGATCATCCTTCTCAAACTGATCAAAGGCATCGTCTCCAGGCACATGTGCTGAGGCTGGAGGACACCTGGAAGGCAAGGAGAAACTCCCCACGGTTGAGGGGAAAAGCGAGAGTGAGACGACAAAAGAGATTGTGTTTCTGTTTCCAAATTCTCAGATGCTTTGGATTTGCCTGGGAGCTATGAGACGAATTAGAAAGGGCATTTAAACCAGAAAGCAGTGCATTTCCATGCTCATCTCTTCTTCCTGGTGCAGTGTTGGAACTTTCCTATACTCTTATATCCTCCCCCATCTTCCAAGAAATTCAAATTGGATGTTTGAAGTTGCAGTGTTTCCTGAACATGGTGAATCCTTGTCCTGTTTAATTTGTAGATGACCTTGATGATGTATATGTTGTGTGTCTGCCTTGACTGGTTTCAAAATGCTTGTATATGGAGTTCAGGCTGGGGGGAAGGCGGATGTTCCTACCTCTTTGTGGGGACAGATTATAGGAGATGTCACTGAGACATTGACTGTGAGAGACCTCATGGCTGTTGCTGTACTGCCAGAAGAACAGAGATCAAGCAGTGATCTGAGCAGATGATGGTATAGACCTGCTGGTTACAAGGACTGCTTCCAGCTGCTTTGATCTGTATGTGTCAGCAGGAGTGGCAATAGAAGTACAATCAGAGCTCCAGAGGAGATCGTAACGGCTGCAGGGACAGTCTCTGCTGCAGACCTTGGTGCTGGGGAATGATGAAGCAGTTTCCTGAAGGTGCCGATAGTACCATCAGTGGGGAGGCCACAAATGCTGTGTTGATCCAGGTTTATTCTGTTCAGGAACCAACCGTCATCCCCCTGTCCACCAGATGAGAGGGAGAGGGGCTTCCAGAGAAATTTGTGCAGGTTAACACCCCTCTCTTTGGGAAGGAAAGCTGGGAAGCCTTCCTAGGTAGATGGTATTAAACATGTCATCACCTTCTTGTTTCTTCTCTCACTTTCTGGCTTGTTCCAGAGCGCTTTGTACCAACAAGTGCTGTTTTGAAACTATGTTTGTGGCCAACAAATGTCTTTAACATAATATGTTCTCTTTTTGTAGGACAGAGAACTGCGTCCAGAAGAAATTGAAGGTAAAATTTGTTGCTCCTTCTTTGTCTTTTTTCTCCCCGCCCAGTGAAAACCTATTGGCTGGCCCTTTCATGTTGGCCCCCATGGGTTGGAATAATTTGGGGTAAATCAACAGAGATGATTACTGGAATAATTCCTGGAAACCCCATCAAAAGCATTAATGTATAAAACTGAAAGAGTTCTGGCTATGAAGGAATTTCCATCCATTCCATATTCTTCAGGGTGAGAGGATAAGTAAGTGATGGGATATTGGCTGTTAGGGAGCTGCTGTCCCTCCAGCTCCCAAGGAAAGTGTTGTGGAGCATGATATTATAATATGGCTCCAAGGAAGCTGTTTTACCTGCTAATCCCTACAGTGAAGGGTATATAATAGAGTGCAGAGGTAAAAGCTGGAAAAACTCACTGTTTGCAGTTTCTTTAGGGATCACAATTCAGCAATGAAGTGTTTGTGACACTCGTAGTCCAAGCAAGCTTTCCTGTAAGGAATGGGTCAGCAGCACTGCCGACAGAAGAGCTTAACTTTGCTGCAGTCATTACCTCATGTAGGGAGATCTGGTGGGAAAATACTGAGTATCTTAGAGAGTCTGGCTTCATAAAGTGCTGTCAATTCTGGGGAGTTTACTTGGAAAAGGTATTCCAAGCTGTCACTGACAATATTGTTCTTCCATTCCCGCAGAATTACGAGAAGCCTTTAAGGAGTTTGATAAAGACAAGGATGGGTTTATTAACTGCAGGGACCTGGGGAACTGCATGCGGACCATGGGCTACATGCCTACTGAGATGGAGCTAATAGAGCTCTCCCAGCAGATCAACATGAACTGTGAGTAATACACACCCAGCTGTACCTGCCTGTTGCTGCTTCGCCCTGCATCATTGCCTCAGGCTCTCTTGGTCTCTGGCTGCCTCTTTTTCTTTGGATTTTTTCCCCTCTCTTCTTTGGTTCTGATTTTCACTCATCATCTTTCCTGTTTGTTTGTGGTCCCTAGAAGTTGATGCCTTTGTTTTTGCTTATCAAAGGGACCATGTGGACTGTAGTGTATATGGGAACAGCGAGTGGAAGGGTCGTCCTTCATGCTTATGTTAGGTATAAA
Source organism: Aegithalos caudatus (assembly GCA_013389925.1). NCBI lineage: Eukaryota > Metazoa > Chordata > Aves > Passeriformes > Aegithalidae > Aegithalos > Aegithalos caudatus. The sequence goes on from WEIU01003063.1 coordinate 189,707, forward strand.
ACTGCTCTTAATGTGGGCAGTCAGGCACTGGTGCACAGGTTCTGTGTGTTGTCACATTGAAGCTGTTGTCAGATGGTGTCAGACTGAAGAGCAAGCCTGGGAAGGTGGGGATGCTTTGATCAGAGGGGTGATGGATGGGTTGTTGCTTTGTGGTGGTTTGTTGTGTATCTGCTGTGTGCCTGGGGATGGGCTGTGAGCGAGCTGTGCTGGCAGCATCGGATGGGAGCATCTGCTGCAGTCATGGAAAGATGTGACAAATGCATCTGATTCACTGTAACTGTGTTTGTGGCCCTTGTCTTTCACCATCATTTTTGTCACCTCTCATCTGTGGCAGTGCATGGTATCACCCTCAGCCAGGTGGGGAGAAGCATATTTAGCGTGTGTTATTTCTGACACGGGATTATGTTAAAGGGACAAATTACACGGTCAAGGGAAGGAAAACAGCTGTGACATACGCAACCAGTCACACACAAAAGCAGCTGATAACCCTGGTACACGAGTGCTTGGGAATTTGAGAGTGTTGCTGACAGCTCTCAGGGCACTAACAAGTGAAAGAACTAATACAATGAATAAACAGTTGGACATAGATTAGCTGCTGTAATGGAGCAGGACTGTCCCACCGCTGCAGGGCACTGCCCAGGCTTTGCAGGAACGTCACGCTGTGCCCTTGCCGTGCCCTTTGGCACAGGCGCAGCAGGGAGTTGCTATAAGCACTGGAACGATCAAGCCTCTGATACGTACTGTGATGCAATAAGGATGTGACAGTCCATGGCAGCCTAGGATGGAATAGCTTGGGCTCATTCTGCCCAGCCCATAATCCAGAAAATACAGGGTAAAACTACTCCTTTTCCTTCCACTGTCCTACACTTTCTGTGCTAGTGCTTCCTGGAGGGCCAAGCGCTCTCTGGGGCACACAGAAATGCAAAGTGAGTGCTGGTCTTGGCTAACTTATGGAGTTCTTACACACAATCTTTCATCTTATCCCAAGTGGGTGGCCATGTGGATTTTGAAGATTTTGTTGAGCTGATGGGACCAAAACTTCTAGCAGAGACTGCAGACATGATTGGTGTAAAAGAACTTCGTGATGCCTTCAGAGAGGTGAGTGATCCCTTCCGCGTGCCCCCAGAGAGGTGAGCAACACAAGACAGGATAGAGACAAGACCCACTGGAGAAGAGAAAAGGAGGAGGAGAGAGCAGCACAGTGGAAGACCTAGAAAGAGCCCAGTCAGGCATGGAATAAGGGAGGAGCAGAGACCATTGCTAAGATAAGGGAACTCCTGAGGCAAGAAAGAGAAAAGCTGGTGCAGACACAGCATTTGCAAGGGTTTTCTGAGGAGGAAAGACATACTGGATCCAAAAGACACCCAAAGGAGGAAAAGGAGGGACATGGAGAAAATGGAGAAAATATGGAGCACTCAGAATCAGGACAACACAAAAAACAACCCAGAGCAAGATCTGTTTCCATTAACTGTATTTCCCCTGCTGGTATTTTTCATCTGCTTGCAGTTTGACACCAATGGTGATGGGGAGATCAGCACCAGTGAGCTGCGAGAAGCCATGAAGAAACTCCTAGGGCAGCAGGTGGGTCACCGGGATATTGAGGAGATCATCCGGGACGTGGATCTGAATGGAGACGGGCGTGTTGATTTTGAAGGTGAGAAGGGACCAACGCTCGCTGTCCATCTGCTCTGCTGTGAGTCAGGGTTTCAGATCAGAAGCTGAAGTGGAAGATTTGCAGACTCAGGGCCCAGGGTTCTGAAGTATGGAGAAAAAATAATTTCATTTTTCATTTTCATAATTCAGATGAGTTGTTCATTTGTGTATCATCTCTTGCTGCAGCTCAGTTTTGATTAGGTCTCCATAATTCTAGCATGGTAAGAGATAGAACCTGTCACAGAGAAGCAGATCCCGAGGCACAAATGCTGTGCCTGCCATTGTTTTATGGGCCATTTTCCATTCTTTAAATCTACTGCAAGAGCTGTGAGGTGGCAGGATTGCTTTGGAGAATGCATTGCACCTTCCATTTCCTCTGGCTCACCTTTGTTATATTGGTTTATAGGGAATTTGTTTCTGTGCCTTTGTGCCAGAAGATGGTCATGTGCCATCTGTGCTCACTAAGACTGCAGATATCTGATCTATAAGTCTCGTGTTAAATCCTAGAGATAATTAATTTAATCTCACAATTTTTGTGCCAGAAGGACTTTGAAAAATAAGAGTGGTTAGGCTACTATCCTAGACATTAGCTGTGGCAGGAGCAATATTAATAGAGCCCAGGGTTTTTGGCAAGGAAGCAGTTGATATCAGACAGCTAAGAAGATATAAGAGCTGGAAGGTGTGAGAGTGTGGCAGGCTGCTTTTTTCCCTGGTGGAAATCCAGATGTCCCTTTGCAGTAAGGGTGAAGTACAAGTACTATAAAATTAAAGTAAAATTGACATAATTTTTTTTTGGCTCAGCTGCATTCCTGGGTCTCCTGGATGAGAACACATCTCAGTCCTCAGGATTACTGAAGGCTCTGAGAGCTTTGAAATTATTAGAACACCACCAGTAACTTCCTAGAAAGTATCTGGTAGCTGCAGTTGTTCTAATGCACTGGCTGATTACATGACAGTAGCTCTCCTTGTTTCCTACAGCTAAATTATGTTAGACAGCTAAAATACATGAAATGCTCTTCTAGTATCAATTTCTCTGTGAGTTACCACTTTAGTTGTCAAAGGACACCTCCATCAATGGAAAAGGAGAAGTCAAGGGGGTAATTTCCACTGCCCTCCTATTTGCAGAGTCACTAGTTTCTCAGCAATTCAAGTGCAGAATGAAAACACATTTATATTTGATGGCATTTACACTCAATTTGAACAATTGCAATTGACTTCACAAATGGAGGGGTAGTCAAGAAATAGATACAGGGTATCCTTACAGTTAACATGTATCTTTAAAAACAAGAAGTCCCTTAAAGTAAACTTTTCTCTACAAGAACTCCAGTATCTACTAAAACTTGTGCTTTCCCACACTGGTATCTCTGCAAAGTGGCAAGTTTACTAAGAAATCATACCGCGTTCCCAAAACTGTAAATCAAGGTTCCCTGAAGTTACAGTGAAGGGAGACAATGCTTGCTGTAGTGCTGCACAAAGAGTTGCTTGTGCAAACAAGACTGTAGGTGGCTGGGAAGGAGTCCAAGGCAATGAATTGATCAGCTAGAGGGATCTTATCACCATATCTAATGCAAGGATTAAAGCCCATGTTGTGTGAGCTCTCAAGGCAGTCTCAGAGCACACGGACTTTGCTGGGGACTCCCAGTCTCACCCTGGCTGCTTGCTGTCCCCAGTGAGTGAGAGCTGGGTTGGGACCATGGCTGCCTTCTGCTTCAGGGCTGTCTTGTGTTGTTGGTTGCAGAGTTTGTTCGCATGATGTCCCGTTGAAGATTATTCTCAGCTAAAGAAGAATCAGCACCTTAGAGAGGGCAGAAGAGGACCTAGATGGAGCATCTAGCCCCGATGTTCCTACAAGAAGGTTTATCGGCTGGCTGCAATTAGGACATTGCAAGATGACCTGCTGCTCCTCCCTCATGGTGGTCCCCATGCCCCTCCACCCTTTCACACTGTGAAAGACTTGCAACTTCCTACAACTGGAACCATTCCTTGAAGATGATTGCAGGAAACTGCAGAGCCAGGACTTGCCATGATACTTTCATGGGATATTTGCAACTTTAGACTCCTCCTCCCCAGCTTTATTCTCCCACCAGCTGCTGCAAAGCAAAAGCCGGAGAAATCCTCTTGGCTTGGTGGATGAGAGCAAAGCCATTGGGACTGGTGGCAGCCTCAGGGCGTGCTCTGCACTTCTTGGTTTCCCTTGGTGAACCGTGTCTGTGTTTGCTGTCTCAGTGTGTGTCTATCTGTGTGAAGTTATTTATGCTTCCCCAACATTTATTTGCATCTCCTGTGGTTATGTTTACCAAGAGTAAATTCAAATATATGTCTTGCGGGGGGAAAGTGATAAATATGCACGTTGAAATGATGTGGAGCCTGGATGTCCCTGTGAGAGGTGGTGGCCGGGCTGGGGGAGAAGGGCTTGGGCAGATGCACACCCCAGTGTCTGCACCAGGATCCAGAGGCAAGCCCTTGCTACAGCAGGGGGTGTCAGTGCTGGCCACTAAGTCTGTGTCAGGACTCTGCCCTCCCTCCCACTGTGCCCATGGCCAAGGGGCCTGGAGGTGCCTCACAGTGAGGGCAGTGCAAAGGATCCTCATCTCTGCATCCCCTCTGCTGGCATGGGCACAGGTGAGAGCCCCTGCAGTATTGTGGGAAGGAGAAATGGGAGAAAGGGCCCATTTGGTGGGAAGGGAATAGGCAGCAGTAGCTAACCTCACCCTTTTCAGATAATTTTAAACACAACTGTGAGCACCTGTGCAGTGGGGCCGTGCAGTGGGAGCTGAGCTGTAATTCCACTGGTGCTGGGGGTCGGCTGGAAGCCTCTTTGTGTGAGCTCTCCAACCTCTTCACACTCAGAAACACTGCATGTGTCTGCAGCAATGATGACAGCAGCCTCCATGCCCTACCAGGTGCTTCCAGATGCATCAGATCTTCTTCTTTCCCCAAGATGCTTCCAACCTACCACTCCCACTACTCTGCCAGACCTACAGTTGTCTCCTTTCTCTATGCAAAGGTCCAGTCACAAGTTGCCAAGACTAATTTCTGCTTGGCTTTGAAGGGCACCATCATCATTGTGTGTTTCTTGGTGTGACTGGGAGCTGTTTTCCTCTAGATTGCCTCCTTACTCAAACTGGGAGGTCAAGGACCAATATCCTCCTGCTTCCTGCATCTCAAGTCTTTCACTTCCGAGGTTCTTCTTTCATATTTATTTTTGGAGTCCACAAGTCCATGTCCCAAAGGAAGAATTTCTCTTCTGCTTTCCTGTTGCTGTGCCAACCAGCATAGCTGTAGCAATGGCTGATGCTCCAGTGATGGAAAAACTCTGTTTCTCCTTATATTTGTGTGCGTGTGTGCGTGTTTACTTGTGTTTGCACAGGTGTGTGCACTAGGAGGGATTTGTGTGTGTGCACATAAAAGCAATAAGCGCAAATAGGTACCTGGGAGTGCAGCAGTAGAAGAGTTTGTATGCAAGTGGGTATATGCAAACTGTGTGTGTTTATCTATGGAGCTAGTCCCATCTTGGAAATGTGGGTGTGAGCCAAGAAATTGGAAAATGGATATTTACAGATCTCCACATTTACTGGCTCAGCAGCTGTATTGTTGAGGGTGATATTGGAGATGAGGGTGATAAACTGAACAGAGTCCAGAGTCCTGGCACTTTATAAATGTGTTTAGGGTAATACTGGGGAGGGGGAGCCATGTGCAGGCTTGTGTCTGCCAAAGGGAGTGCTGGCATACCACTGTGCTTTGCTTACAGTGGAGCCTGTTGAGGAAGGAGCTGCCTGTGCAGGACAGCTGTGCTGCTGCCTGTGTGCTGCAGTGCTGTGCCTGCGTGTGGGCCCTGGGGATGGCTTGGGCCACATGCCTTGTGCCACAGCCAGCCTGCAGGAGCCCAGTGCAGAGTCAGAGGCCAAAAGAGCGGTGGCTGCCTCTGCCTGCTCCTTCCCAGACCTTGCCCTGAGCAGTTGCATCTTGTGCCTGCAGCATCAGATAGCAGGGCAGTGTTTATTTAAAATGGTTACCGCATGTTTAGAGGCTGGACTGATCCACAGTGCAGCATTGTGGTGGCTGGGCATCTTCCCTGCAAACTACGGCCAGTTTCACTTAAGCGGGTCCCCGTGTTTCTAGTGTGGCAGAGCTGTGCCTGTTACTGCAAGAGTACTAGGCAAAGGCTGGCTGCAGGACTCCTTTGTGTCATTACAGAGTCAGTCCTGGAACCACAGCTACTTCTGAGGAAAGCTGAGTCTGCCAAATCATCTGTAGCTCTTTTCTGCCAGGTCTCACCATGATACAGTGAACAGGTCAGACAGGGCAGGTCTCGAAAGCCTTCATTTCTTTTTTTTTCTTCCAGCAGAAGCTCTTGAGCTCCTGCTGCTAGCCTGATTTTACTTTCACAACAAACCCCAAATAATCCCAGGGAGTTTTACTATTTTCTTGTGTAGACAGGGGCAGAGATTAAAGATCCAATCTAAATAATCTAATTCCAGAGATAATCCTTTTGCTCTCATCTCCAATTTGGTACCAGTGAGGCTTTCAAAGAGCTCTACATAGCAGGGCACAGCTGGTCCCTTGTGGGCACTTGAGTCTTGTAGTCCTGTGCCATTTGGGAGGGCTAAGGGGCAGTGGGGCTGGCTCCCACTGATTTCTTAGATATCTCATTAGCCGTGAGGCCTCCTTCTGACCCACACATCTTTGCTGCTCTTTTTGGACATCCCAAATCCTGATCCCATTTTCCAGCAGGAAATGGCTAATAACCCTAAACATGTGCCCCTCATTGCTCATGAACAATCAGGGTGCTAGATAGACCAGGCAGGACTGATTCAAGACAGTAATTTTGTCACAGCTGCCAGGGGTCAGGGAGAGATCAAGGGATTGAGAAAATGACCCTGAGCCTTTCACTTGTAGGTTACTGGTGTAAATCCAGCCTGCATCAAGGGACTGACTGATGGCTCAGTGGATTAGTAACAGGATGGAGCCTTTGACATCTGGGGCACAAACTGGCATCAAGTTGCTGGTGTGACGGCAAGTATTGATTTGGGGAAGCAGTGTAGGACACCACGGACACAGGCCAAACAGCATCTGCCATCCTCTGCCAGGAGCTGTGATCAGCCTCTGAGCCAAGGTGAGGGCTCCTCTTGCCCCCAGAGGAGCACAGCCACTGTCCTTTCTCACTGCTGCTCAGTAAATCCCTCTCGCTTTATGAGGCACTACTGATTCTTGGGAAATGATCACCCAAGCTAAATTTTAGAAAATGCTCACCCTGGGGACACCTGGTAACACTTGAAGTGTTTATGTGCTTCAAAGTTGTGTTCCTGACCCACACATCACAGTTTAAAGTGTAGGATTAGGGAGGATCATTTGTAATCAGCACAAATGAGCTCTAATGAGGCCTCCCTCGGCCTCACCAACTGGACAGCATTGTCCTGGCCATGGCTGCTTGCACTCCTTTGCAAACAGAACTTGGGGGACACCCAAGAGGTCACAAACACAGAAGGGATACAGGAGATTAGTCTGGATTTGATCAGATGCTGCCAGGGCTGGGGTCTGTAACGTTGAGATGATTTGCGAGGAATCAGTGTGAGGTGGCTGAATCTGGAGAGGTGCTAAGCCATACACATTTCATGCTACTAATCTGGATGTGGTTTCCTAAGGCACCCTGTAGTTTAGGAACCCCTTCCTGGCAGCAGTGCTGTATCTGTCCTGGCCGTTATACCATGAGCCCAAGAACTGATGTCACAGCGGCAGGAACATGCTTTGGGGTCCACTCCAACCTGGGCAGACTGGGGAGCAGGGGGTGGGTGCACATTCTGCCAAACAGTTCACTTCTCCAAGACTGTGTCTGGTTTAAGAGGCCCATAGGTGCATTACAAAAGCAACAAATGCATTTAATTCTCAGTCTGCAGCACCAAGTCTTTATTTATAAAAGCAAATGCTTTGCAAAAGACTGGAATTAATAAAACATCACTGGCAGTTGGAAGCAGCCACTGCTAATGCAGCCGGTGCCAGGAGCATAGCCCTGAGGCCTGGCCAGTATCTGATGCCTCAAGGAACACCGTGATCAGACAGAAGGGCAAACATTAAGTTATTTGTTCCCCCTTTGCGTAGGGAGTGAGTTTCATCCGACCTCCACCTGGGATATCTCACTCCAGCCACCCAAGACCTTGCCAAAGTCCTCCAGAAAACAAACCCAGGATTTTACATTCCCCTATAAAGTGCAAGCCAGTGATCAGCCTGCTGGCAGTGTCACGATCACCTCCCCCTTCACTGGCCGCTCTGCTTCTCAGGCAGATTATTGTGGTGCAGGGCGCTTGCACGCCACCGGCCGCTTCGCTCCCTGCCGGGCGGGCGGCAGCTGCCTGTTCCCTTACTCCATGGCAGGGGAGAACCAGCATGTTCTGCCAAGGCAGAGAGCCGGGCTTGGGAGCTCTCTTCAGAGCACAGCGGGCACGGAGCTACCGGGACGCGGCGAGGAGCTCCCGCTGCCCCAGCTTCGCTTCCAGCCCCCTCTCCGAGCACACCGGGTCCGCTCCGGTCCGCGATGCCGCAGCGCCGCCCGTTGCCCCGGCAACCCTCCGTCTGTGCTTCCCGCCGCCGCCCCGCCGTGCTCCG